>BMAW01125652.1:45570-109097 GCA_019974015.1 Nephila pilipes | reverse complement strand
CTTGTACTTCCTGGATTTCAGTTACGTATTGCTGTAACATTAATCCACAAATTCGATGACATAATGCGGATACAAAAGAGTGAAATTTTAATGTTGTAGTATATATGTCACCAATGAAATTGTAATGTCAAAACAGTAAGCGATTCTCGGGGAATTATCACACTAGAAATTTGGTTCATGAAATGCTTGCCCATGGAGACTAACACAATTTGTTTATCATGATTCATCTCTCATCTCTAGGCTTCGTGTTAACGCATAAAATGCTAGTTCTCTTTTTTCGAAAAACCAAAAAATGCTTTGCATTGTTTAACGTTTGGCTGAAAATCTCTTTTCTCAGGTAATTTACTCTTATATTTTAATGACATTTATTTCCTTTAAATTTCAGGTAACAACATTTTGGACAACTGCATAGAGATTATACCTATTCTATACAAGTGATCCATTAGAAGTAGAAACTTTTGGAGGAAAAAAAAGGTATACGAATGGAATATCACAGTTCTGGTGTCAGTATTGTTTCCTATGCTCAATAAACAAATAGAATTAAAATAATACGATTTACTGTTTTTTAAAGTCAGTTTTTCGTATAAAACACTCGAGGTTTTTAGTCTGATCCACAATGTGTAATAGATTTCCAAACTATTTTTGTCAAATTTGAACATCAATTATTGAATGATTTATTATGATTGTGTGTGTGTGTGTGAAATGATAGTGTGTGTGTAAGTGTAGATTGCTGATTGGGTGGGTGTTGTGTGTGTGTATGTGTGAGGTGTGTGTGTGTGTGTGTGTGTGTGTGTGTGTGTGTGTGTGTGTGTGTGTGTGTGTGTGTGTGTGTGTGTGTGTGTGTGTGTGTGTGTGTGTGTGTGTGTGTGTGTGTGTGTGTGTGTGTGTGTGTGTGTGTGTGTGTGTGTGTGTCTGTCTGTCTGTCTGTCTGTCTGTCTTGTTACGATAAAAGTGATTGATTAATCCGGTGATTATGTATATTTACCGGTGATTATATTTACCGGCCACTAAACTTGGTAAATGTGACAAACTGTTGCATATTTATCACTTTTTCTGCTAAGTTTATAAAATCTCCCAATCGTAATGGGGAATGTATTAAATTCAGATTATTTTGTAGAGTAACGATAACTTAATTCAAAAAAATAAATATTTTCAAATAACATTACAAACTTCGTTTTAAGAATTAGAAGAACGTCATGATGACTTACAATAGAACTTGCAATAATATTTCAATTTAAAAATCTAAATAAAAGAGGCCTTTCTGCACTTGACTTTCAATAAATATCTTAAAACAAAAGGTATTGAAAAATACAAAAAGATCCAAAATTATTGAAAATAAAATAAAACCTAGCTTGTTCCGCTCGCTAGCTGGTCAGCTGTTCGCTTTCGTAATGTCCAAAACATTTAATAACTTGGAATTAAAAAGCTCATGCATATCGTCCATTATTCAATATTCTATTTATAAAAGAAACATCTGTCCAGCACGAAATTAGAAATACTACGGAAATCATGTACATCTGACTTCATAAATTTTGGAAAATTTAGATTTTTAATACATCCCCATTACGAGTTGGGGATTTTATAAACTAACCGGTAAATGTGATAAGTATTAAAAATATTATATATATATATATATATATATATATATATATATATATATATATATATATATATATATATGTATATTATGTATATATATATATATATGTATGTGTATATATAACTGTGATAAATGTACCCAAAATTAATGTAATCTAGAGAGTAAGTGCTAAGTTAACAAAATCAATGGCATTCGATAAACCAAATGGAATTATATATTAGTCAGTTTTGCCAAGTAAAATACGGTTTATTTCTAACAACTTGAATCCGACATATGCATTTGTGTGTTAAACCCTGTCAAATAATATTTCATCACCTTTATTATCCAGATTCAATTCCTGGAAGATTGCGTTATCTATCAGCTTGTGATAGAGTAAAAGCTGTATTGACTGATTTGAGAAATAATTGTGATAAAATACATACATGATCCATTAATCGACTCCTACAGTTTTACTCAAATTAAATGGTTTTGAACATCTTCATCTGACATTCATTTTACATTCGCATTTTCAAATGTCATTCGAGATTTGAATTTTTATAATATTAATAAGATGTTTTTCAGTAAAAAAATACATACAATATATCAAATTTTGTTCTGAATATTTCTCATCTAAAAATTTTGTTGACTACATTTTTACTTTATTTCCAATTTTCTTCTTTCCTTTTCAATTTAGATTAGAAAAAACTTGTTATTGTTCAACATACGGTCCTCATTACAATCTTTTTTAAAAACTCAATAAAAAATAATATAGTAAAAAAAAAAAGAAATAATAATAATATAAGTTTTTTAAACAATATAAGTTTTTTTAAAACAAATATAAAATATATTTAATCTAATTCTGCTTAAAATGGCTTTAATATAAATAAGTAATGATGATCGTTTATTTTTTATTTCACATTTACTGTGATGCAAAAAACCAAGCAAAATCTACAATCATCTGTATCAGATTATTGTCCATATGATTTTTCAATGTATTTTTCTCCTTTTTGTAGATGGCGTATTTAAATGAAATATTATATTGTAAATTATATGATTTGTGAAAAGTTGAAGTACCTCATTTTTTCTCTAATAAAATATATATGATATATTATTAGCAAAATATAGATTACGTAGTCTCTTAATAAATTTTAAAAATCTTCAACATCTTTGTATTTTATTCATATTTAATTCATATTTTATCAAAATTAACCACCAAAAATATTACAGCGACTATTTTGGTTTTATTTTTCATAAAATACCTAAATTTATATGCCCAAATGAAGGGATTCGTTTTTGACATCCCACAATTTAGTGAGGCAGTGAAATGTATACAACTATTTAAAATATGAAAATGTATGCAACTAGAAAATATGAATTTTGATACTTTGAATTTTATTAAAAGATCAGCAAGGAAACTTCTTCGGATACAGGCAAAAACAAAAGAAATATTAGCGGGCAGATATTATCTATTCCCAAAACTTTAAATAAGAACACAAATATTACGATACAAGTATTGATGTGATGAATGAACCGCCTTTTTTTATAAACTTTCCTTAAATTCAAGTTTTGAATTACAATGCTACTAATTCTGAGAAGTGATGCTAAATGCTAATCTGTAAGTCTATTTCTGACGGATTTTTTTTTCTTTGGTGAATAGTAGAAAACATTTGTTCACATATATAAAATCCGAAGCAAACACAATTAATTTTCTGGAAGAGATGTTAAATTTGGAAAATTCATTTCGATAACGATTTATAAAACTCAATATGGTATTGAGATTATTGATGGATAATAATTTAACTAAATCAGTTGTAAATACAACTACAATTTACGTTGAAAGGCAAGATGTAAATATCCAGTCCTGTTCGAATGGCGCTGAAATCTTGAAATCCTCGTTCAAACTCAAAATGCAGTTTTCTCAGGTTATCTTCATAACTCTTAAGCTTATCTTTTGTTACTGAGATATTGAATTAAACTTCAAAGATGAGACAAGTCGTTTTTTTATCATCTGCCGCAGACATATTAAGTTTTTAGTTTGAAAAAAACCATTGAGATGGGCCCAGATATCGTCAATAAATAGACTTTTTCCTCGGATTGCTAACATTTAAGTTGCTCGTATGACAGATCCTCCCATAAAAAAAAATGCAAAAGCCGAAAACCATGCTGTATCCAACACTTCACTCTCCGCAGAATACTGTTTCTCATGGAAGAATAACATAATGTCACTTTCAGATGCGGAACTCGTTCGTAAACCCACCTGCTCTAAGCCACCCTACTTTCGCAATATATAGCAAATCATAGTATTCAAATTGCATGGATTTATGAAAAAATCTCGTATTATCCTGTAAGTAGACAGAAATTACAAGCCTCACGATTACGTAGAGTATGGGGTTTCATATTCAATGCAGATTCCCACAAGGCATCTTGATGCATAACGCAATTTAGGAAGACAACTTTGTTCTTTTGATAGATTTTTTGATTAAAGTCAAAATCCAGATTTTTTTTTCCTGTCAAATTTGGGGCGTCATTGATCGTAATACTAAATACGTTTGCAATAGATACTTGCCTGTTAAACCCTTCAAAATTGACAAAACTATCGCCTCCATTGTAATTCCTTTAACGACCACATGCATGCCATTTCCTTGGTAATTTCAAAGTTATCATCAACCTGTTATAAATAATAATTGTTGAGTATTATAATTTATATATCAGTGCTTTCATCCATAGATATGAAGTAAAGATTTTAAAAGGCCAATCATTGACGTCAAACTTTTAGCACTATTATCTTCGTGCTTTGACTCTAAAGAGAGTTACCCTATTATGAGATAACTAATAGTCTCAAAATCTTTTTTTCTGGACATAAAACATCACAAACTTGGAGAATGCATTGATAAACGAATTTCCCATCATTGAGACCTTTAATACTTACATTGCTTTAATAATTGGGTGTAATAGCTGATATGAGTGAGGGAGAAATATTACCTTTCCTTAAAGACTGCTACATTTTCATTGCAAAGAGAATGCGCCAATGTACTTTTTTAAAAATGTAAAAAAAAATTCCTATTTCCTTCAATCTTTAAATGCAAGACACTTTAAAAAAACTTGGCGTTTTAATTGGAATTTGGAATTGAGGAAATACTTTACAGATAATATTGTGTGTGTGTGTGTGTGTGTGTGTGTGTGTGTGTGTGTGTGTGTGTGTGTGTGTGTGTGTGTGTGTGTGTGTGTGTGTGTGTGTGTGTGTGTGTGTGTGTGTGTGTGTGTGTGTGTGTGTGTAGTGTGTGTGTGTGTGTGTGTGTGTGTGTGTAATATGCTTTTGTGGGTTGGATAGAATCTTCAAGGGAAACCTGGAACTGACCCGCTGGTCTGGATTTTGAATCCCTGTATCAGAGTAACATTCTGAAATAATAAATTTAAAAGTTCTATGCAAAAGTTTGTTTCCATTGAAAATTGTGCTTGTGTTTCATTTTACTTGTTTTTAGTAGACACGGTAGCCTTGTGGTCATGGTTTTCAGTTCATGAACCCGGAGATTTTTGTTCAGTCGCAGTTCGAACCTTGGCCTGCAAAAGACCCGCCGTGTAGCCGGGTCTGATGCATTAAATCATCGGGGCCCAAAGTCCTCCCGTTGACGTAGTGTGCAAGTTGGGAGGGATTTCAGCTCAGGTGGCAGCCCTCGTCCTTGACCGAGTTTCAAAATTACGAGGTCCGTCGCCAATAGCCCTCTTGTTGCTTCTTGTGCGACGTGAACAAAAACTAAACTTTCTTGTTTTATACATTAAATCAGCAGTTAACAACAGGTAGCCCCTTTTTGCTTGAATAATTCTTAAAATTAAGCATCTCGCGATTTCGTGATGGAATTTAAAAGTACTCCCTGATGCTCTTCAGCCAAATGTGTTGTGTATACTCAAGATTTTAAATGCATAATATGGGCAAATTTTGACAATGTATTTACTAATATTTCTGAAGTACTTTCATCTTCAAATATAACCAAAAAGTAGAAAGGACATAACCTGTGTGTGTTTGTGTTCCGAGCATTACGTGCGTGCACTTGTGTGTCACGTAAGGCATGTCGCCCAAAATATATTCAGTTAAGTTCCTCGTTAACCAGATGAACATATACTTTTCAACAAGACGTAACGAACGCATTCAAATATAAAGTAAACAATATTAATGAACAATCAATTTAGATACAAGTGGCACATGAAGGCATATATAATACTCATTTAAATAAAGAAATAACTTTACATGCGAAGTTTTATATTTGTTAAAATTAAATTGTAAAATATGGTTTTATTTAGAAATAGAGTATTATTTCTATTATTTATGAAAAAATAAATCTTGTTGAAAATTATATAAAACAATTACTTTGCAATAAATTTACTAAAAAGGGAAAAATTAGTTGAATTAACCTTTGAACTGAATAAAAATTAATTAGAAAAAAATAAAAGAATGAAATTACATGTGAAAAGAATAAAATCAATATTATGTTACTTTAAATGTTCTCAGGGGAACCTCTCATTTTTCAACAGAGAATTTGCAATGAAAGTAATATTTTAATTAATTCAAGAATATTTTAAATTGTGTATTGACATTCTTAGGGATCAAATGAAAAATATATAAATATCATAGATTGCTTCTATTTAATAAAGCTGAAGTTTTCAGTAGAAAAATAAACAAAATTCTTTATGTAACATAAATGGAAAACTAAACTCGGATAAAATATCCAAAATATTAATTTGATGTCTAAAATTCGGATTAGTAATTAAACTGAAAGACAGCGAAATTTTTTTTCACTTTAAACTTTCATAGAATTTTAAATGTATTTCTTATACGTAAATTATAAAATCTTGTTTTTCAGTCTTTTTCGATATACTGTCTTCCAAATTATGTAATCAAGTATTCATTGTTCTAAAATGTACTAAATATTTTCCCTAACATTTAAACATAGTTTCAGTGGCAAAAATTTTCAAGATTCTAAAATTTGAAGAAAAAAAAAAAATTATTTTACTCTTTAGATACAGAAAGTTTTTTTTATCGAGTAGAAACATTATCTCTCAAAACACATGGAGATTCCCAAGTTTAATGACAATCGGAGAAGTTATTCCAAAACGCGTGGGTTCCAAAGTGTACTGATATGTCAAGTATATAAGGTAAGAGTGATAGGCTTCTTTCTTTTTAATTTCTCTTCTAAATCGCATCATGTGAAGTTCTTTGTGTTCTTGACACTTGTAGCCGGAGCTTTTCGCTCTTCAGTAAATGTTCAAATATAAGAAACAATTAGGTAATTTTGTCCAAGCGATGTCATTTGAGTAAAATAATAAAATCATATTAGATTTCATTTATTCCTTCAACAGAAAAAAATAAAACGCGTAAGTTTCACAACACACATTCTATATTTTTGACTAGGCCTCATTCTTTTAATTTTAATTTCAAATTTTTCAAGTAATCTTTATCTTAAAATAGCGCATTTGTATGCCTTTTTTTTAGATAAAAGATAACTCAAAATATCTGATTAAAAGTGTAATTATGCTTTTTTTTCAGGAGATCAAAGTAAAAATCAAGAAACTAATGTAATAGTATCATTATTAATTACAAAATTGTCAATATTTTATTTTTTTAAATAGAAATGTATAAAAAATAAACATCAAATAAAATCTTTTATTTTAATTATATCTTATGGAAATCATTATATGACTTGGTTCTTGTACATGCAATATATACTTATCCTTAACCATGAATATCAGTATTTTTTCATGCATTTACCTTTTCTTTAATATTAATTTATCTCTAATAAATATTTAAGACAACTGTTTTTTCTTTATGCTGCACAATTATTAAAGTAATATATAAATTTCAAAGACTTTGTGCTTATGTAATTTAAAGTAAAGCCACATTGGAAAATTTCTAGAAGAAAAATATTTTGATAGTAATGTGTTGTAAAGGAAATGGTTTTGAAAGGCGATAGCAATTTAATTGTCGCGGTAGCCCTGGTGGTCAAGGTCGTGGACTAGCGGCCGACGGTTTTCCTTCAGTCGCGGTTTTCGATCCTTGGCCGCCAAGACCTGATACGTTAAATCTGTTCAGCCCAAAAGTCCTCCCGTTGGCGTGGTGTGGATGTTGGGAGAGGGGTACCAGCTCAGGTGTCGTCCTCGTCATGACCGTGGTTCAAGTACGAGGTCAATAGCCCTCGTGTTGCTTCTAGTGCGACGTCGATAAAAAAAAACTAAACTAATTTAGTTACATTCCGTGGTTTTATTAATTTTATATATATATATATATATATTACTAAATAAATAATGTTTTCATTTTATACAAGTAAATAATTTTGAAAAAATTCACTGAAAGGAAAGAATTGAAGCTTCTATGGAATACAGTTATTAATTCTTTGTATTGCAGTTAAATTCTGCAAACATTCCTTTTTTTTTTTTTTTTTTTTTGGAAACAACCTCTTTTTTTAATCTTACCATATTAGCAATTCATTTTGACTAAGTATAGATAAAATTTCTCTCACAAAATAGATTTTGGTAAAATTAAAGTTTAAAGGTTTTACACGCTGTATTATATGACTCTCCATTGAAAGTAAGTTCAAACAATGTATATAATTTTTCAAATGCGTATTATTTTGCGATTTATCGTTTGCATACTATTCTAATTTGTTTCGACTTATGTCTTAAAATTGCCAGAAAATTCTCATTATGAGTCCTGCGGGACAGCATGCCTTGACTTGTTAACTACTGCAGAACCCACCAAAGTTCTGTGTCTGATGTGCAATCCTGGATTTGTCACTGCGATCCTGGATATGTCAAGACTGAGGATGGATCATGCGTGTTTGCCAGGCTCAAGCAAAGCACAAGGTTTGTATTAAACAAATGAGTTCAGTTGATAAAATATTAGCACTCAAAGAAAGCTACGGTTTCATTCTAATAATCAATGCATGAATCTTCTAGCAAAGGTTTTTAATATTAACTTTAGCATTTTAAATATAATGGATATAAGCTATTAAACGAGGAAAAAAAAAAAAAGTATAAATTATTCAAAAGAAATACACTAAATGGTTAAATTTTAGTCTAAGTAACTTGACATAGACCAAAAATAAATCAAACAAATTTTTTTGGAGGAAAGAAAACTTTTCAAGCGCACAAGATTAGGAAATTCACTTATCTATGAAATAGCTTGCATTATTATAAATTATAATTGCAAGTACTACACAACTGGCCTATTTTCGATCGAACAAATAAATATGGCATTATATTTAAAGGACATTATCTTAATTAAAACTTGTTTACAGATTTTTTTACATAGCATCCCGGCGTGCCCTGGGGCCATATTAATAAAATACATTATTCGATCCTTAGAACAAGTCTGTGGAAGAATGAGCATTTCAACAGATGTGGCACGGATTGTCCATTGTTACCACCGACAACTATGAGGACGCTCCATTAGTCTGCAATTTCATGTGTAGAATCGGATGCGAATGTAAGAAAGAGTTCGTTAAGAACAGTAATGGAAAGTGTGTTGAACCCAGACAATGTCCTCAAGAGCTGGTGAGTATAATTCACATATACTTAATTTTAAATACGCTTTTCTCTCAATCAGGATAAACTTTTTAACAGCGAAAAAAATATAAAGTGAAATTATTACCATAAGTTCTAGGAATACGCATCATTCAGAGAATAAGCAGTCTTCTCAATTTATATTCAATTTGAATTTCCGTCTCAGTTTGTTTACATATAAATTTTCCTATATTAACCTATATTCAGTCCGTAATTGTGGTCAATTACATACTCAAAACATTTTTGTACTTTGAAGTATATGATATGTTTTTTTAAATTTTACGAAAACAATTAAAAATTTTATTTTTGGTATTTTCTGGATATAACAATTTTTATGTTGCACAAAGAGATTAATACAGTAGGCTGAAGTTAGAAATGCACAAAACTCATTTAGTTAAATAGTTTACATGGTTGATGGTTCTAAAATTTTTGGAACACTTCCATAGTTAAAGTTAAATACCATCTTGCATATAACAAACTATGCAACAAACAAGTTAAATGCCACTTATCTCAAAAGACTCTTAGGTTCATATATATAAATAATCGTTTATTGATAAAACAGTCCTTAAATATTTTACTATCCTCTTAACACTGACACTGATGAAACTTCTAACTTACAGTATGATTTTTTTCATTCCGACATATTTCCACCCCATATGTATATATATGTATATATATATATATATATATATATGTATATATATGTATATGTAACTCTATATATATATATATATATATGAGACAAAGATCAAAATGATTATTCACAAAATATAACATCATATAAGTTCATCATATCAATCATAAATTCATACATCAATGTCTAAAAAAACTACATATTTAAAGAAATCAACAAAACTAAAGTAATATAATTCATATAAAAAATTGCGATAATTAATTAAAATATATAAAAAAAACTTATAAAAAACTTAAAAAAGCAAAAAACAAAAATTTATTAGTAACTGAAAAATTATAAAGAGAGCCCAGTGAAAAGCAAAATTTAGAATAATGGAATAATGTACTTTGTTCATGCTTTTGGAATGGAATAATGTGTGTCTATAACTTTATTATAATAAAACCATCACATTTTCAATTAATTGCGACAACAAAATATGGTAACAAACCAAAAATCAGCAAATTCAGAAAATCAACCATAGAACCATAGAAAGAAGAAAATAAACACAGAAACAATATAATCAAATTCAAATAAAACATGACATATAAATAAATAAATATCTAACAAACTGTAAGAGCAAAAAATCTAAAAATCATATTAATTTTAAAAAAAAAATCTAAAACTATTTAATTAAACATGAAAAAAAAGCACTCAGATAAAATGAAATTATCAAAAAAACATGTCATAAATATATTAAAACTTTTAAGATAGCTACCAGAGCTGAAATTAATAATTATATAACCATATAAATACATTTAAAAGAAGTTAATAAATAATCATTATATAATAATAAAATAATCATTACTATAACCAAAATGTTTAAGAATAAGTAAAACATTACAATCATTATAAGCCACACTACTCTAATAAAGGAATTCATCGTCAAAGTGAAGACAGTGATTGATTGATTTAAAAGAAACCATATTAAAAGAATTAGATTTAAATTTTAAAAAGTTTTACTAATAAGATGAATAAACAAAATCCAAATATTTAATATCAAACATATTTGAAAAATAAATTTAACAATTGATAAGAAAGATAAATCACAATAATTAAGAATTAACTCAAAAACAAATTAAAGGAGGAGTCATTCTTTGGGTTGAAAAAAAAAATTTGTTCAAAAAAAATTTAATACTGAAAGAACATTTAAAATTTGAGCAAGAAAAGAGACAAAGAGAGATGGAGTAAAAAATTAAATCATATTAAGTTTTTAAAGATGAATGATTAAAAATGATGAAATTAGAAATTAGATGACCTCATGAAATTAAAACTACCTCTTCTGTCATAAATGTTCTCAGAAATTTTACTATCTATAATTTTCAAACGAATATCTATATTTCATGTTTACAATTATTAGTTTGAATTGAATTTAGATGAGGATAACAAAAATAAATTAGTTTTATCTTCAGAATACTTATTATAACTATAAAACTACTATAAACCTAAAAATAATAAAATTATTTTATTTATATAGAGTATGTTCAAAATACCAGTAATATTAGTATTATAATAGTAAGTCCTCTTTGTGCAATACCGTTTGCTTAAATTTATATATATATATATATATATATATATATATATATATATATATATATATATATATATATATATATATATATATATATATATATATATATACTTATATTTATGTAACGATATCATGCTATGTTTCATTTCTAAAATTAAACATGCGGTTCGATTCTTAGTACAAGTCTGTGGAGAGAACGAACACTTCAATGGATGTGGTACCGCATGTCCTTTGACCTGCGAAAATTATGATAATCACCCGGTCTGCAATCTCATGTGCAAGATTGGATGTGAATGTGAAGAGGATACGTTAGACGCCAAGATGGAAGATGCGTAAAACCCGAACAGTGTTGAGAGAGCTGGAATTTAACTCTGATGACCTTCCTTTTACACATTTTATAAAAAGTGCTTCACTTGTTAAATTTTTAATTACAATGAGCAACAGACAACAAACTACGAATCATTTTAGAGTGGTATCTTCTAACTACTCCCAAAAAATCAGTTTTATTCTTAATTATTTATTTTTTAGTAGAAAAGAATTGTCAGGATAAACCTGAAAGTGGAATGTGTATGGCTTACTTTCCTGGTACTACGATACTAGGTCCCAAACCATAAAAGAAGTTCATCTACGGAGGCTGCCAAAGGAAACGGTAATGAATACATCAAGAAGAATGCTTGAAGAAGCAATGTGGAGGTGGGACATATCTTGAAAACTGCTTTGGCATATCTTGTCCTGTTAACTTCGTTCTCCTGTTACATCAACATTAACGTATCCTGATGATATATTTTTTATTTCAATATGCTTAGTGTGTGTGTGTGTGTGTCACTGTAAATTGATTGCTCTAGATACTGCATTTCGTACTTGTATTGAAAATGACTTTATTAGAAAAGAATACGGGTCTGATTTCCTTGCTGATATTTTCATACCTGAAGAATAAATAGACTTGCAGGAACTCATAAATATAATCTAAAAAAAACTCATGGCACTTCACGTGAATTTCCTCAATCGTCCTGTACAACACACGTTTTCCACACACACGGATATTCCACTGTTCTCAATCAATCTATTAGGGTAGCACTTTTTTTGCGTTGGTTTTGGACATACAGGTAAGTAGAATGTGATTTATATGGAATGCATATTTTAATTTTTTTATTAATATTAAAATAATAAACAACCAATTCAACAATAAAATTTAAGCTACATTTTTTACTGTGAAAAAAATAAAAGAAATCATTTTTTTTTTTTTTTTTTCTTTCTGATATCTTTCAGATGCATCGCAATCTAGCTCTGATGTTTAATGACTTACCGCGTAAGAGAGGCAGATGCTTCGAATCTTATTAGATATTATTTGTAAGAAAAAAACTAATCAGTGCAAGGAATTTCTCTTGGTGGCTGTGCAGGAAACGAAAACAACTTCGAAACTCTAGCTAAATCACCTTTGAAAACACTTGTGGGAGACACTTTAGTAATAACACTATTATAGTTTAGTTTGGAAATATGAAGCCAGTTTATTATTTCGACTGTATGGATTTAAATACACATCTTGGAATGGATCTCAAAAAAATTACGAAATTAGTTTTATTTGAAAAAGCACCTCCTCAAGTATTTAACTGATAACAGAAACAAAAATTATACAAAACAGTACTATTTTAAGTCACTTAGTATCGTTTTTGTAATTATGGATCATATTCCTTTTGACTGGTTCTTTAATATTCATTTTCACAAAATGAATTTCATTTCAAAATACTCTTTGTGATTTAAATTTTGCTTGGAAGTCATAATATTTTTATTGTAATGTAAAAGAGGAATCAAACATAGACTTCGAATGGTGTGATAAAATTATTTAATAATTTTACAACTAAAAAAACTCTTGGTTTATCACACACATACACAAAATAATTCATAACATTGATCATTTTCTTTTTCTTACATTAGTTCAATTCAGAAACCCATGAGTCAAATTCTTTAGTTTGCGTTCAAATTTGAGTAGAAATTTTAATAAGACATAATTTCAAATTTTAACAAACAATGGGAGGCATTTGAGGAATGTAAGTGAAAACAACGCAAAATGCTATGAATATCCTTCAAACAAATTACTTGTGTACGACAAAATAAATATTAAAATTTTCATTACAATAATTCATAGACATCGAAGAAAAATTAATTCATTTTGTAACACAACCAGCACTACCTTCCATGTACTATTAGTGATAACCAGATGGCGCACACGTGTTCTTTTTTGGTTAAGAAGGCAGCACGACAAGTGCAAGCTCGATGGAAGGCTAGTGACTAGCAGAACGATAGAGTGATGTTCGTGAATCTGGTAACATATATATTTTGTATCCTGTCTTGTGTTGTAGAACATGTCGAATATTAAATAATATTTGTTCCTGAAACCCTCAGCTGGTACGATATGAAATAATAACAACATTGGAGAGGATACAATTATAAGATTTTCAATTCTGAGTTCTTTTAACTATTTTTGGAATCATTTATTACAAAAAGAGCTGTCATTCTGATAAATATTTTTCCTAATGTAGATATGGAAAGTCATTGAATATTTAAAAAATGAAAAAAATAATTTAATACAAGAATTAAATTCACTAAAAATTCAAATCAACATTTCTTTAGAAATTGCACTTAATAAAACCCTCTGGTGTTCAAAATGGGGAAATCATTTTTTTTTTCTAATTTAATAGTCCAGTTCTATTCCTTTGTTTATTTTACACATAAGGTTTAACTGATGAAGTTCTAAAAACTTAAAATATATGAGAACTCTAACACATGATTCCACTGATAAAATAATTAAAGAACTGATATCTTTTTTTATAAGATATATATTATATTCAATACTTTTAACTGGTCATTTTTTTAATCTTAATTTTTATTACATGTAGACCCAGTTCTATTTTTCTATTATGTTTTAATATACATATATATATATATATATATATATATATATATATATATATATATATATATATATATATATATATATTAAAACATATAATATATATATGTGTGTTTTGCGTTAAACCATTATTATATTGAAAATTGTGGATTAATCAGCTATTTAGCATTTGTGCTAATGATAAAATAATTAATAATAGGTTTTTATTTATAAAATTTGTTTTCAAACTGCAAATTTTGACTTTAAGACTCAACTGGGGAAAAAGAATGTTTATGGCATTGTGAATCTCGTAATTTTTTTAAATTAATTGTTGGATATGAAAGAATGAGCCATTTTAGAGAGTACTTTTCACTCTTATTCCCTCGATATACTACGTGAAGACTTTGAATCAAAATTTTTTATTAAATGTGCAGCTATTCTTATTATCACGTGAGGTCTTAAGTGGAATCTGGATTCAGATAAGAGACTCGTGAGTACTTTATATAATAAAGATCGATTATTTTTTTAAATTATCGATTTAATTGTGTGATAGCATATACGTAATATATATATATATATATATATATATATATATATATATTCTACTATATATATATATTGTATCGAAGTATTCCCTTGATAAATTCTATTTTGGAGTTAAAACTTGTATGTTTATAAACATTTTCTACATTACATTTGTCTTTCTTTAATTCTAGAAAATAGAAAAGATAACTACTATACACACAAAGTATGTGATATGAACTATATGTTAAACTTATGAAATAGTCTGTAACATTTTACTGAATGTTTTAAATTATACTATAATTAAATAAATAATGGATATATAAATAAAGACTTATAATTCGTTTAGCTGCTTTAGATCTTGAGGTTGTGACAAAAGGCCCCTGAACAGGAGTTTGCAGGGCTTATGATCCCTCATTATTACGATCAGATCGCCGAGTATGTTGAAGACTTTCATATATGGTGGGGTGGAAACAGAAATAATTTTGGAAACCGAAGATGATGTTACAACAAATGTGGAGGTCATTACGTTGGACAAAATATTTATTTTATTTATGTGTACGTTTCATATAGTATTAAGTAAAGAATTCTCATTTATTCTCATAATTCTCATTCGTATGGAAAATTAAGAGTACCAATTTTCTACCATTGTTAAACGTTGTTCTCAAAAATGCTTGTCACTGATTCATAGGCCAGTTTCGAGATTTAACCATTCGTTATCAAAATTTGACTACTGCAAGGTCGATGTCGTTGTCGTTTTGTATCGAGTTGTCATTGTTGAAAAGATCCGGCTCGTCTACACACACGAGCAACGTCAATTCAAAAGCAGGAATTGCTTCCAGGAATTCAGCTCAAAGAGAGTGAAACTGTCTCATTGGCCCGAAATTATGGAAATTATATTTTGGGACAAGAAGAATGTCATGCTCATGAACTTCTTAGACAATGCAAATCAATCACTGTACAATATTACAATGGTGACCCCATTCCCATTCCTGCTCTAATATACCGTTTCTCAATCGTAACACGAGTACTTTTCGAACTTACCTCGTAATTATAAATCTGAAATTTGCATTTAATGTTTTAATGTTTCAATGTTAATGTTTAATGTTTCAAAATCCTTTGTCAAATTTTATATCAAGCAACGATTTTAAATGCATAACTAAGCACTAAAACATTTTAGATCGTTGAATTTATAGTGTTTAGAAAAAAGTTTCCTTCATTTTATGTTTGTGACACTCGGTAAAAATAATTTTAACAAACTAAAAAGATACCCGTGTCTGATTTTAAACATTTTTTGGCAATTAAAGATTTACAAAATTGTTAAAAAAATGCATTATTTGTTTGATTTATTCTTGACTAAATACTCGTAGCTAATATTTTCTAATATTAACTTTAAGTATCAATATTAATTTGACATTAATGTTTAAATTGATACAAGCATAAGCTGAAACCAAGACTTTTCGAAAGGAAAAGAAAGACTCTAGGTTAATAACAAAATAAGATAAAAGCGAACTGTTTCTTTTAAATATAATTGGACTCGATTCTCATTCTGATGGAATAATAAAATCCACACATTATATTGGTTGTTTGCTTTTGTCAAATTGGTTATATTGAAGTTTTACTAATTTATTTGCACATCAGAGCATATTTCCTTAAGCTGTTTACCTATCTCAATGATTTTTTTCCAATCAATTTTCTTACCGATCCCCGTATACAATTGTTTCAGAATGGCATAACAAAACGAAATTCTTTCGGAAATCAGGGCGAAATACTTTGAAAATAATGCATGAATTCATTCATGTTGTGTTTCTATGTTATTCTTTTCCTGTAACACAAAATGATCCTCAAATTATATACAGGAAGTTGTTTGTAGCTAAAATGTATTAAAGCTAAGCAAAATGTCTAATTGTTCATAAAATAGGAAATGGCTACATTTTCTTAACTAGAAGAGCAATAACACTGGCCTTCTCATTTTGTTTGTTGAATAAAATGAAGATCATGTATTTTAATTATATTCCATTAAAATAATACGTGCGTTTACTTTTAATTTAGCTTTAGCTTCAGTATCCACTTGTGATCAGGAGAAAGAAGTTGGACCATGCAGGGCTGCTTTCGGCAGATACTTTTTCAACAAACAAAGTGGACAGCGAACACTTCACTTACGGAGGATGTAGATGATAACAACTTCTTTCTCAAGAAGACTGTGAAGCCGTTTGCGTTCGCTAATTAAAGTAAGAATTTGTAGGTATATGTTTCTACATTGGTAAAAATTACAGTGCAATTTCCTACACATAAATTATAAAGAAATAGCATTAATTTTTTTAAAAAAAAAAGAAGTGTATTCAAATGATTGAGAACACTAATAGCACATCCCTCCACTAGGATAAAGAATCTAAATTCCTAATACAACACTTTAATGTTAAATGTACGTATTTTTACGATAGGCCATTTCATTTTCATCAAACCTTCTGCTGGTGATATATTAACTAGTAAAACAGAAAATATTAATTTGCTCAAGTTATTTAACAGCAAAATAACATTTTAATGATTAAATAATCCATAAATTCATTCAATTGCTTCTAGTTCTTCTAGAGTTAGAGAGAAAATATTTAATAATTTACAGTTGGTTTATTACGCATATCTGCGTGCATTACTCGTTGCAAATCTCGGAAAAAAATCTCTTAATTTATATTTAAATCCTTTCGTCAATTTTTAGATCGGGTTAACATAAAATTAACATCCTCGTTTTCTGTTCCTATAGGGTTTACTGTCTTTAGTAAATACAGATGACGTCCCACAGACCTAGCGATCTTCTCTTTTTCTCCCGACCCTCTTTCTGTGTCAACCAGTTTTTGTTTTCGCCATTTTTCAGACACCTATATCACAGCATCCATATCTATATGCATATCATATTATAGCGTATGTATATATATATATATATATATATAATATATATATATATGTACTGCTGGCATAAAGATGCAAACTATGAAAAAAAACAAATACAAAAAAAAAAAAAAAAAAAAAGATATTTATAATTATGAAACGTATTGCAGGAAGAGCAAAATGATTAAATTTACAAACGTTTGAGGATTTAAAGGGATGCGAAATTAGTGAGAAGCTGCCCCCACCTGGCAGCTAAAACATACCCGATTAGGCGAGAGTCAGAACTGAGAGTGGATGAAAAATGGAGCAACTCGTTCAGCCTTATATAGCGCTTGCGAGTGGCACTACGGTCGCCCGTGATGTGCGTTTGCGCTGCAATGCTACTGATTTGCATAGGTCATCGTCGCAAACACATGATGTAAATTTCACATGATTTGCAATATTCCTTCAGGGTGTTGCAGCATTTTGTGTAGCCAGCAGTACATATATATATATATATATATATATATATATATATATATATATATATATATACTGCTATAGATATGGATATAGATATGATATAGATATGGATGCTGTGATATAGGTGTCTGAAAAAATGGGCGAAAAACAAAAACTGGTTGACACAGAAAGAGGGTCGGGGAGAAAAAACGAGAAGATCGCTAGGCCTGTGGGACGTCATCTGTATTTACCAAAGACAGTAAACCCCATAGGAACAGAAAACGAGGATGTTAATTTTATGTTAACCTCGATTCTAAAATTGACGAAAGGATTTAAATATAAATTAAGAGGATTAGCTTTTTCCGAGATTTGCAACGAGTAATGCACGCAGATATGCGTAATTAAAAGCAACTGTAAATTATTAAATATTTTTCTTCTCTCTAACTCTAGAAGAACTAGAAGCACTTGAATGAATTTATGGATTATTTAATCATTAAAATGTTATTTTGTTGTTAAATAACTTGAGCAAATTAATATTTTTCTGTTTTACGTAGTTAATATATCACTCAGCAGAAGGTTTGATGAAAATGAAATGGCCTATGTAAAAATACGTACATTTAACATTAAAGTGTTGTATTAGGAATTTAGATTCTTTTATCCTAGTGGAGGGATTGTAAGTATTAAGTGTTCTCATCATTTGAATACAATCTTTGTTTTTTTTTAAAAAAAATTAATGCTATTTCTTTATAATTTATGTGTAGGAAATTGCACTAGTAATTTTTACCAATGTAGAAACATATACCTACAAGCATTCTTACTTTAATTAGCGAACACAAACGGCTTCGCAGTCTTCTTGAGAAAGGAAGTTGTTATCATTTCCTCCACATCCTCCGTAAGTGAAGTGTTCGCACTGTCCACTTTGCTTGTTGAAAAAGTATCTGCCGAAAGCAGCCCTGCATGGTCCAACTTTTTTCTCCTGATCACAAGCGGATTCGGATACTGAAGCTAAAGCTAAATTAAAAAGTAAACGCACGTATTATTTTTAATGGAATATAATTAAAACACATGATCTTCATTTTATTCAACAAACAAATGAGAAGGCCAGTGTTATTGTTTCCTCTAAGACAGGAAATGTAGCCATTTCCTATTTTATGAACAATTAGACATTTTGCTTAATAGCTTTAATACATTTAGCTACAAACAACTTCCTGTATATAATTTGAGGATCATTTTGTGTTACAGGAAAAGAATAACATATGAAACACAACATGAATGAATTCATGCATTATTTTTAAAAGCATTTCGCCCTGATTTCCGGAAGAATTTCGTTTTGTTATGCCATTCTGAAACAATTGTATAATACGGAGGATCGGTAAGAAAATTGATTGGAAAAAAAAAATCATTGAGATAGATGGTAAACAGCTTAAGGAAATATGCTCTGATGTGCAACAAATTAGTAAAACTTCAATATAACCGATTTGACAAAAGCAAACAACCTATATAATGTGTGGATTTTTATTATTCCATCAGAATGAGAATCGAGTCCAATTATATTTAAAAGAAACAGTTCAAGCTTTTATCTTATTTTACATCTTAACCTAGGAGTCTTTCTTTTCCTTTCGGAAAAAGTCTTGGTTTCGCTTCATGCTTGTATCAATTTAAACGTTAATGTCAAATTAATATTAGATACTTAAAGTTAATATTACGAAAATATTAGCTACGAGTACTTTTATTATGAAGAATAAAATCAAACAAATAATGCATTTTTTTAACAATAATTTTTGTAAATCTTTGCTAATTACCAAAAATGTTTAAAATCAGACACGGGTATCTTTTTAGTTTGTTAAAATTAATTTTTACCGAGTGTCACCAAACATAAAAAAATGAAGCGAAACTTTTAAATTTAAACAATTCATAAATTCAACGATCTAAAATGTTTTACGTGCTTAGTTATGCACTTTAAAATCGTTAAGCATGATATAAAATTTGACAAAGGGTTTTGAAACATTAAAACATTAACATTGAAACATTAAAACATTAATATTGAAACATTAAATGCAAATTTCAGATATTTATAATTACAAGGAAAGTTCGAAAAGTACTCGTGTTACAATTGAGAACCGGTATATTAGAACAGGAAATGGGAATGGGGTCACTCATTGTAATATTGTACAGTGATTGATTTTGCATTGTCTAAGAAGTTCATGAGCATGACATTCTTCGTGTCCCAAGAAATAATTTCCACAATTTTTCGGGCCAATGAGACAGTCTTCGTCTTCTTTGGAGTTGACATCCCGGAAGCAATTCCTGTTTTTGATTATTGCTTGGCTCTGGTGTGTAATGACGAGTTCGGATCTTTTCAACGATGACAAATAGATACAAAACGACAACGACAATTGACCTTGCAGTAATCAAATTTTGATAACAAATGGTTAAATTCGAAACTGATCTATGAATCAGTGACAAATGCATTTTGGAACCGTTTAACAATGGTAGGAAATAATGGTATTCTAATTTTCCTTAGCACCGCCATTGGTTGTTAAAAACAGATATTTTTGAGTCACTCTCATATGAGAATAAATGAGAATTTTTTACTTTAATTATATGAAAATTTTGTACACATAAATAAAATAAGTATTTTGTCCAACGGGAATACCTCCACATTTGTTGTAACACTCATCTTCGGTTTCAAAATTATTTCTGTTTCCACCGCATCCACCATATATGAAAGTCTTGCACATACCGGCGATCTGATCGTAATAATAACGAGGGATATAAGCCCTACAAACTCCTGTTTCAGGGGCCTTGTCACAATCTGGGCGATCTAAAGCAGCTAAAATGAATTATAAGTCTTTATTTAAGATATATCCATTATTTATTTAATTATAGTATAATTTAAAAACATTCAGTAAAATGTTACAAAGATGCTATTTCATAAGTTTAACACATGGTTCATATAATCAACATTTTGTGTAATATTAGTTATCTTTCTATTTTTCAGAATTAAAGAAAGACAAAATGTAATGTAGAAAATGCTTTATAACATGCAAGTTTTAACTCCAAAATTAGAATTACAAGGAATATCGAATACAATATATATATTCACAATGCTAATTAAATTCGATAATTTAAAAAAAATTACTAATCGATCTTATTATATGAAAGTAATTGTCGAGTCTCTTATCTGAATCCAGATTCCACTTAAGACTCGTCGTGCGGGATAATAAGAATAGCTGCACATTTAATAAAATTAAGATTCAAAGTCTTCACGTAGTATAATGAGGAATAAGAGTGAGGTGCTACCTCAAATGTCATTCTTTTCATTCAACAATTAATTTAAAATTACGAGATTCACAATGCCATAAACATTCTTTTTCCCCCAGTTGAGTCTTAAAGTCAAAATTTGCAGTTTGAAACAAATTTTATAAATAAAAACCTATTATTAACTATTTTATTTCTATTAGCACGAATGCTAAATAGCTGATTAATCCATAATTTTCAATATAATAATGGTTTAACGCACACACACACATATATATTATATGTTTTAATCTGTATATATATATATATATATATATTAAAACATAATAATGAAAATAGAACTGGGTCTACATGTAATAAAATTAAGATTAAAAAATGACCAGTTAAAGGTATTGAATATAATATATATCTTATAAAAAGATAATTCAGTTCTTTAATTATTTTACTTGGGGAATCATGTGTTAGAGTTCTCATATTTTAAGTTTTTTAGAAAAATAAATGGAGTTAAACTCTTATGTGTAAAATAAACAAGGAATAGATCTGGACTATTAAATTGTGAAAAAAAAAAAAATGATTTCCCCCATTTTTGAACGCCAGAGTGTGGTTTTTATTATGCAATTTCTAAAGAAATGTTGATTGAATTTTTAGTGAATTTAATTCTGTAATAAATTATTTTTTCATTTTAAATATTCAATGACTTTTCCATATCTAATATTAGAAAAATATTTATCAGAATGACAGCTCTTTGTAATAAAATGATCTAAAATAGTTAAAAGGACTCAGAATTGAAAATCTTACAATTGTATCCCTCCAATGTTGTTATTATTTCAGGACAAAATAATGAACAGCCGGGAGGGTTTCAGGAACAAATATTATTTAATATTCGACATGTTCTACAACACAAGACAGGATACAAAATATATATAAAACACAGATTCACGAACATCACTCTATCGTTCTGCTAACGAAGTCACTAGCCTTCCATCGAGCTTGCACTTGTCGTGCTTGCTCTTCTAACCAAAAAGAACACGTGCGCCATCTGGTTATCGTTTAATAGTACATGGAAGGTAGTGCTAAATTACAGTGTTACAAAATGAATAATTTTCTTTCGATGTCTATGAATTATTGTACGAAAATTTTAATATTTATTTTATCGTACACAAGTAATTTGTTTGAAGGATATTCATAACATTTTGCGTTGTTTTTCACTTACATTCAAATGCCTCCCTATTGTTTAAAATTTGAAATTATGTCTTATTAAAATTTCTACTCAAATTTGAACGCAAACTAAAGAATTTGACTCATGGGTTTCGAATTGAATCATTAATGTAGAAGAAAAAAGAAAATGATCAATGTTATGAATTATTTTGTGTATGTGTGTGTGATAAAACTCACAAGAGCTTTTTTAGTTGTAAAATTATTAAATAATTTTATCACAATTATCTGAAGTCTATGTTTGATTCCCTCTTTTTATGACATAATAAAAATATTATGACTTCCAAGTAAAATTTAAATCACAAAGAGTATTTTGGAAACACGAAATTCATTTTGTGAAAAATGAATATAAGATGAAGAACCAGTCAAAAGGAATAAGATCCATAATACAAAACGATACTAAGTGACTAAAAATAGTACGTTTTGTATAATTTTTGTTTCTGTTAATAGTTAAATACTTATAGTGCTTTTCTCAAATAAAACTAATTTTCATAATTTTTTTTGAGATCCATTCCAAGATGTGTATTTTAAATTCCATACGTCGAAATAATTAAAATCAGTTTCATATTTCAAACTAAACTATAATAGTGTTATTACCAGCAGGCGTCTCCCCACAAGTGTTTTCGCATTTAGCTAGAGTTTCGAAGTTGTTTTCGTTTCCTGCACAGCCACTGTAAGAGAATTCCTTGCACTGATTAGTTTTCTTGTCAAAATAATATCTAATAAGATTTCCGAAGCATCTGCCTCTCTTACGCGGTAAGTCACAAACATCAGAGCTAGATTGCGATGCATCTGAAAGATATCAGAAAGAAAAAAAAAAAAAAATGATTTCTTATTTTTTTCAGTTACAGCAAAAATGTAGCTTAAATTTTATTGTTGAATTGGGTTGTTTATTATTTTAATATTAATAAAAATTAGAAAATATGCATTCCATACAAATCACATTCTTACTGTTTACTCGTATGTCCAAAACCAACGCAAAAAAGTGCTACAAATTTCTAATAGATTGATTGAGGAACAGTGAATATCCGTGTGTGTGGAAAACGTGTGTTGTACAGGACGATTTCTAACAGGAAATTCACGTGAAGCATATGAGTTTTAGACATATTTATGAGTTCCTGCAGTCTATTTATTTCAGGTATGAAAAATATCAGCAAGGAAACTGTATCCGTATTCTTTTCAATAAATGTCATTTTCAATACAAGCATGAAATGCAGTATCTAGAGCAATCAATTTACAGTGACACACACACTCACACACTACATATTGAAATAAAAATTAAATATATCATCAGGATACGTTAATGTTGATGTAACAGGAGAACGAAGCTAACAGGACAAGATATGCCAAAGCAGTTTTCAAGATATATGTCCTTACCTCCACATTGCTTCAAGCATTCTTCTTTTGATGCATATCTATTACCGTTTCCTTGGCAGCCTCCGTAGATGAACTTCTTGCAGGTTTGGGACTCAGTATCGTAGTACCACATAGGAAAGTAAGCCATACACATTCCACTTTCAGGTTTATCCTGACAATTCTTTTCTACTAAAAATAAATAATTAAGAATAAAACTGATTTTTTGGGAGAAGTTAGAAGATAATAAAATACCTAAAATGATTCGTAGTTTGTTGTTCGTTGCCTATTGTAATTAAAAAATTTTTAACAAGTGAAGCAATTTTTATAAATGTGTAAAAGGAAGGTCAGAGTTAAATTTACCAGCTCTCTCGTAACACTGTTCGGGTTTTACGCATCTTCCATCTTGGCGTCTAACGTATCCCTCTTCACATTCACATCCAATCTTGCACATGAGATTGCAGAATTTGGGTGGATTATCATAATTTTCGCAGGTCAAAGGACATGCGGTACCACATCCATTGAAGCGTTCGTTCTCTCCACAGACTTGTACTAAGAATCGAACCGCATGTTTAATTTAGAAATGAAACATAGCATAAGATATTATCGTTACATAAATATGTATATATATATATATATATATATATATATATAAATTTAAGCAAACGGTATTGCACAAAGAGGACTTACTAGTTATAATTGGCTAATATTAGTCACATTTTGAACATAATTATATAAATAAAATAATTTTATTATTTTTAGGTTTATAGATGTTTATAGTTATAATAAGTATTCTGAAGATAAAACTAATTTATTTTGTTATCCTCTATCTTAAATTCAATTCAAACTAATAATTGTAAACATGAAATATAATATTTAGATATTCGTTTGAAAATTATAGATAGTAAAATTCTGAGAACATTTATGACAGAAGAGGCAGTTTCTAATTTCATGAGGTCATCTAATTTCTAATTTCATCATTTTTAATCATTCATCTTTTAAAATTTAATATGATTTAATTTTACTCCATCTCTCTTTGTCTCTTTCGTTTCAAATTTTAAATGTTCTTTCAGTATTAAATTTTTTTGAACAAATAAATTTTTTTTTCAACCCAGTGAATGACTCTCCTTTAATTTTGTTTTTGAGTTAATTTTAATTATTGTAGATTTTATCTTTTCTTATCAATTGTTAAATTTATTTTTCAAATATGTTTGATATTGATTTTTAAATATTTGATTTTTGTTTATTCATCTTATTAGTAAAACTTTTTTAAAATTTAAATCTAATTTTTAATATGGTTTCTTTTAAATCAATCAATCACTGTTCACTTTGACGATGAATTCCTTTATTAGGAGTAGAGGTAGGCTTATAATGATTGTAATGTTTTACTTATTCTTAAACATTTTGGTTATAGTAATGATTATTTTATTATTATAGTAATGATTATTTATTAATTGCATTTTTTTAAATGGTTTATATGGTTATATAATTATTAATTTCAGCTCTTGGTAGCTATCTTTAAAAAGTTTCTATCATATTTATGACATGTTTTTGATAATTTTTACATTTTATCTTTTGAGTGCTTTTTTCATGTTTAATTAAATAGTTTTTAGATTTTTTTTAAAATTAATATGATTTTTAGATTTTTTGGTTTTACAGTTTGTTAGATATTTATTTATTTATATGCTTGCGTTTTATTTGAATTTGATTATATTGTTTCTGTGTTTATTTTCTTCTTTTTCTATGGTTCTATGGTTGATTTTCTGAATTTGCTGATTTTTGGTTTGTTACCATATTTTGTTATAATGCAATTAATTGAAATGTGATGGTTTTATTAGTAATAAAGTTATAGACACACATTATTCCATTCCAAAGTATGGAACAGTACATTATTTCCATTATTCTAAATTTTGCTTTTCTTTCACTGGGCTTTCTCTTATAATTTTTCAGTTACTTAATAAATTTTTGTTTTTGTTTTTTTAAGTTTTTATAAGTTTTTTTTAGTATATTTAATTAATTATCGCAATTTTTATATGAATTATATTAATTTGCTTTAGTTTTTTTGTTGATTTCTTTAAATATGTAGTTTTTTAGACATTGATGTATGAATTTATGATTGATATGATGAATCTTTATATGATGTTATATTTTGTGAATAATCATTTTGATCTTTTGTTCATATATATATATATATATATATATATATATATATATATATATATATACACATATGGGGTGGGAAATATGTCGGAATGTTTTAAAAATCATATTGTAAGTTAGAAGTTTCATCAGTGTTGCAGCAGAGGGATAGTAAAATACTTAAGGACTGTTTTATCAATAACGATTATTTATATATGAACCTAAGAGATTTTTGAGATAAGTGGCATTTGAATTTGTTTGTTGCATATTTTGTTATATGCAAGATGGTATTTAACTTTAACTAAGGGAAGTGTTCCAAAATTTTAGAACCATCAAACTATGTAATAAACTATTTAACTAAATGAGTTTGTGCATTTCTAAACTTCAGCCTACTGTATTAATCTCTCTTTGTGCAACATAAAAAATTGTTACAGTCCAGAAAATACCAAAATAAAATTTTTGAAAAATTGTTTTCGTAAAATTTTAAAAAAACATATCATATATTTCAAAGTACAAAAAATGTTTTGAGTATGTAATTATTCACAATTACGGAATTGAATATATAAGCTAATATAGGAATTGGTGTTTATATGTAAACAAAACTGAGACGGAAATTCAAATTGAATATAAATTGAGAAGACTGCTTATTCTCTGAATGATGCGTATTCCTAGAACTTTTATGGTAATAATTTCACTTGACCCTTCTTTTTCGCTGTTAAAAAGTTTAACTCTGATTGAGAGAAAAGCGTATTTAAAATTAAGTATATGTGAATTATACTCACCAGCTCTTTGAGGACATTGTTCAGGTCTAACACACTTTCCATTACTGTTCTTAACGAATCCTTTCTTACATTCGCATCCGATTCTACACATGAAATTGCAGACTAATGGAGCGTCCTCATAGTTGTCGCAGGTCAATGGACAATCCGTGCCACATTCGTTGAAATGCTCATTCTCTCCACAGACTTGTTCTAAGGATCGAATAATGTATTTTAATATTAATATGGCCCCAGGGCACGCCGGGATGCTATGTAAAAAAATTGTAAACAAGTTTTAATTAAGATAATGTCCTTTAATATAATGCCATATTTATTTGTTCGATCGAAAATAGGCCAGCTGTGTAGTACTTGCAATTATAATTTTATAATAATGCAAGCTATTTCATAGATAAGTGAATTTCCTAATCTTGTGCGCTTGAAAAGTTTTCTTCCCTCCAAAAATTTGTTTGATTTATTTTTGGTCTATGGAAATAAGTTACTTAGACTAAAATTTAACCATTTAGTGTATTTCTTTTGAATAATTTATACTTTTTTTTCCTCGTTTAATAGCTTATATCCATTATATTTAAAATGCTAAAGTTAATATTAAAAGAAAACCTTTGCTAGAAGGATCCATGCATTGATTATTAGGAATGAAACCGTAGCTTTCTTGAGTGCTAATATTTTATCAAACTGAACTCATTTAATACAAACCTTGTGCTTTGCTTGGACATTCCTCTGGCAACACGCATGATCCATCCTCAGTCTTGACATATCCAGGATCGCAGTGACAACCAGGATTGCACATCAGGACACAGAACTTTGGTGGGTTCTGGTAGTTATCACAAGTCAAGGGGCATGCTGTCCCGCAGGACTCATAATGAGAATTTTCTGGGCACTCTTTTTAAGACATAAGTCGAAAAACAAATTAGAATAGTATGCAAACGATATAAATCGCAAAATAATACGCATTTGAAAAATTATATACATTGTTTGAACTTACTTTCAATGGAGAGTCATATAATACAGCGTGTAAACCTTTAAACTTTAATTTTACCAGCTCAAAATCTTATTTTTGTGTGAGAGAAATTTTATCTATACTTAGTCGTACGACTATTAATATGGTAAGAATTAAAAAAGAGGTTGTTTCCAAAAAAAAAAAAAAAAAAAAAAAAAAAAAGGAATAATGTTTGCAGAATTTAACTGCAATACAAAGAATTAATAACTGTATTCCATAGAATTTTCAATTCTTTTTCCTTTCAGTGAATTTTTCAAAAATTATTTACTTGTATAAAATGAAAAATGACATTTATTTAGTAATATATATATATATATATATATATATATATAAAATTAATAAACCATTTGAATGTAACTAAATTAGTTTAGTTTTTTTTATCGACGTCGCACTAGAAGCAACACGAGGGCTATTGGCAACGGACCTCGTAATTTTGAACCACGGTCAAGTGACGAGGACGACACCTGAGCTGGTACCCCCTCTCCTAACATCCACACCACGCCAACGGGAGGACTTTGGGCCTCGAACAGATTTAACGTGTATCAGGGTCTTTGGCGGCCAAGGATCGAAACCGCGACTGAGCGAAAACCGTCGGCCGCTAGTCCACGACCTTGACCACTAGGCTACCGCGGCCCCAATAATTAAATTGCTATCGCCTTTCAAAAACTATTTCCTTTTTACAACACATTACTATCGTGCATTATTTTTTTCTTCTAGAAATTTTCTCCAATGTGGCTTTACTTTAAATACATAAGCAATAAAGTCTTTGAAATTTATATATTACTTTTAATAATTGTGCAGCATAAAGAAAAACAGTTGTCTTAAATATTTATTAGAGATAAATTAATATTAAAGAAAGGTAAATGCATGAAAAATACTGATATTCATGGTTAGTATGATAAGTATATATTGCATGTACAAGAACCAACATATAATGATTTCCATAAGATATAATTAAAATAAAAGATTTTATTTAGTTTGATGTTTATTTCTTATACATTTCTCATTTAAAAAAATAAAATATTGACAATTTTGTAATTAATAATGATACTATTACATTAGTTTCTTGATTTTTACTTTGATCTCCCCGAAAAAAAGCATAATTACACTTTAATCGCATAATTATTAATCTTTATCTTAAAAAAGCGCATAATAAATGCGCTATTTTAAGATAAAGATTACTTTCTGAAAAATTTTGAAATTCAAAATTAAAAGAATGAGGATTTCAGTCAAAAAATATAGAAATGTGTGTTGTGAAACTTACGCGTTTTATTTTTCTGTTGAAGGAATAAATGAAATCTAATATGATTTTATTATTTTTACTCAAATGACATCGCTTGGACAGAATTACCTTAATTGTTTATATTTGAACACTTACCTCGAAGAGCGAAAGCTCCGGCTACAAGTGTCAAGAACACAAAGAACTTCATGATGCGATTTAGCAGAGAAATTAAAAGAAAGAAGCCTATCACTCTTACCTTTATATACTTGACATATCAGTACACTTTGGAACCCACGCGTTTTGGAATAACTTCTCCGATTGTCATTAAACTTTGGGAATCTCCATGTGTTTTTGAGAGATAATAATGTTTCTACTGAGATAAAAAAAACTTTCTGTATCTAAAGAGTAAAATAATTTTTTTTCCTTCAAATTTTAGAATCTTGGAAAATTTTGCCACTGAAACTATGTTTAAATGTTAGGGAAAATATTTAGGTACATTTTAGAACAATGAATACTTGATGGTTAATAATTTGGAAGACAGTATATCGAAAAAGACTGAAAAAACGCGATTTTATAATTTACGTATAAGAAATACATTTAAAATTCTATGAAAGTTTAAAGTGAAAAATTTCTGCTGTCTTTCAGTTTAATTACTAATCCGAATTTAGACACATCAAATTAATATTTTGGAATTATTATTTTATCCGAGTTTAGTTTTCCATTTATGTTACATAAAGAATTTTGTTTATTTTTCTACTGAAAACTTCAGCTTTATTAAATAGAAGCAATCTATGATATTTATATATTTTTCATTTGATCCCTAAGAATGTCAATACACAATTTAAATAATTGAAATTACAAGCAGTAGATAACTATACAGTAAATTATTATTCTTGAATAATTAAAATATTACTTTCATTGCAAATTCTCTAGTTGAAAATGAGAGGTTCCCTGAGTATTAAATATTTAAAGTAACATAATATTGATTTTATTCTTTCACATGTAATTTCATTCTTTTTATTTTTTTCTAATTAATTTTTATTCAGTTCAAAGGTTAATTCAACTAATTTTTTCCTTTAGTAAATTTATTGCAAAAGTAATTGTTTTATATAATTTTCAACAAGATTTATTTTTCATAAATAGAAATAATACTCTATTTCCCTCTAAATAAAACCATATTTTACAATTTAATTTTTAACAAATATAAAACTTTCGCATGTAAAGTTATTTTCTTTTATTTAAATGAGTATTATATATGCCTTCATGTGCCACTTGTATCTAAATTCGATTGTTCATTAATATTGTTACTTTATATTTGAATGCGTTCGTTACGTTCTACAAAGTATATGTTCATCTGGTTAACGAGGAACTTAACTGGAATATATTTTGGGCGACATGCCTTACGCACACACAAACGCGCACGCACGTACGCTCGAACACAAACACACACAGGTCATGTCCTTTCTTACTTTTTGGTTATATTTGAAGATGAAAGTACTTCAGAAATATTAGTAAATACATTGTCAAAATTTGGCTCATATTATGCATTTAAAATCTTGAGTATACAATAACACATTTGGCTGAAGAGCATCAGGGAGTACTTTTTAAATTCCATCACGAAATCGCGAGATGCTTTATAATTTTAAGAATTATTCAAAAAGGGGCTACCTCGTTGTTAACTGCTGATTTAATGTATAAAAAACAAGAAAGTTTAGTTTTTGTTCACGTCGCACAAGAAGCAACAAGAGGGCTATTGGCGACGGACCTCGTAATTTTGAAACTCGGTCAAGTGACGAGGGCTACACCTGAGCTGAAATCCCCTCCTAACTTGCACACTACGTCAACGGGAGGACTTTGGGCCCCGACAGATTTAATGTGCATCAGACCCGGCTACACGGCGGGTCTTTTGCGGCCAAGGTTCGAATCCGCGACTGAACAAAAATCTCCGGCCATGAATCCGAAACCATGACCACAAGGCTACCGTGTCTACTAAAAAACAAGTAAATGAAACACAAGCACAATTTTTCAATGGAAACAAACTTCTTTGCATAGAACTTTTTAAATTTAACGTATTATTTCAGAATGTTACTCTGATACAGGGATTCGTAAACTATGACCAGCGGGTCAGTTCCAGGTTTCCTGAAGATTCTATCCAACCCACAAAAGCATATTACACACACACACACACACACACACACACATATTCGTAAAGTATTTCAATTCCAAAATTTCCACTAAAAACGCCAAGTTTTTTTAAAGTGTCTTGCATTTAAAGATGAAGGAAATAGGAATTTTTTTTTTACATTTTTAAAAAGTACATTGGCGTATCTCTTTTGCAATGAAAATGTAGCAGTCTTTAAGGAAGGTAATATTTCTCCTCACTTCATATCAAAGCATAATAATTCCAATTACAAAGCAATGTAAGTATTAAAGGTCTCAATGATGGGAAATTCGTTTAATAATGCATTCTCCAAGTTTGTGATGTCTTATGTCCAGAAAAAAAAAGATTTTGAGACTATTAGTTATCTCATAATAGGCAACTTCTAGAGTCAAAGCCATCAATGAAGATAATAGTGCTAAAAGTTTGAGTCAATGATTGGCCTTTTAAAATTTTACTTCATATCTATGGATGAAAGCACTGATATATAAATTATACTACTCAACAATTATTATTTATAACAGGTGTTGATGATAACTTTGAAATTACCAAGGAAATGGCATGCATGTGGTCGTTAAAGTGAATTACAATGGGAGGCGATAGTTTTTGTCAATTTTTAGAAGGGCTTCAATTTTGGAAGTATCTATTGCAAACGTATTTAGTATTAGGATCAATGACGCCCCAAATTTGACAGGAAAAAAAAAATCTGGATTTTTGGATTCTTTAATCAAAACTATCAAAAGAACAAAGTTGTCTTCCTAAATTGCGTTATGCATCAAGATGCCTTGTGGGAATCTGCATTGAATATGAAACCCCATACTTGATGTAATCGTGAGGCTTGTAATTTCGTCTACTTACAGGATAATACGAGATTTTTTCATAAATCCATGCAATTTGAATACTATGATTTGCTATATATCGCGAAAGTAGGGTGGCTTAGAGCAGGGTGGGTTTACGAACGAGTTCCGCATCTGAAAGATGACATTATGTTATTCTTCCATGAGAAACAGTATTCTGCGGAGAGTGAAGTGTTGGAAGATACAGCATGGTTTTCGGCTTTTGCATTTTTTTTTATGGAGGATCTTTGTCATACGAGCAACTTAAATGTTACAATCCGAGGAAAAAGTCTATTTATTGACGATATCTGGGCCCATCTCAATGGTTTTAAACTAAAACTTAATATGTCTGCGGCAGGACGATAAAAACGACTTGTCTCATCTTTTGAAGTTTAATTCAATATTCTCAGTAAATAAAGATAAGCTTAAGAGTTATGAAGATAACCTGAGAAAACTGCATTTTGAGTTTGAACGAGGATTTCAAGATTTCAGCGCCATTCGAACAGGACTGGATATTTACATCTTGCCTTTCAACGTAAATTGTGAAGCTGTATTTACAACTGATTTAGTTAAATTATTATCCAACAATAATCTCAATGTTTCATATTGAGTTTTATAAATCGTTATCGAAATGAATTTTCCCAAATTTAACATCTCACTTCCAGAAAATTAATTCTGTGTTTGCTTCGATTTATATATGTGAACAAATGTTTTCTACTATTCACCAAAGAAAAAAATCCGTCAGAAATAGACTTACAGATTAGCATTTAGCATCACTTCTCAGAATTAGTACATTGTAATTCAAACTTGAATTTAAGGAAAGTTTATAAAAAAAGGCGGTTCATTCATCACATCAATACTTGTATCGTAATATTTGTGTTCTTATTTAAAGTTTTGGAATAGATAATATCTGCCCGCTAATATTTCTTTTGTTTTTTGGCTCGTATCCGAAGAAGTTTCCCTTTGCTGATCTTTTAATAAAATTCAAACTTTTTTAATAAAATTCATATTTTCTAGTTGCATACATTTTCATATTTTAAATAGTTGCATACATTTCACTGCCTCACTAAATTGTATGGGATGTCAAAAACGAATCCCTTCATTTGTCAGAGTAATATAAATTTAGGTATTTTATGAAAAAAATAGTAAAACCAAAATAGTCGCTGTAATATTTTGGTGGCTAATTTTGATAAAATATGAATTAAATATGAATAAAATACAAAGATGTTGAAGATTTTTAAAAATTTAGTTAAGAGACTACGTAATTTATATTTTGCTAATAATATATCATATATATTTTGCATTAGAGAAAAAATGAGGTACTTCAACTTTCTTCACAAATCATATAATTTACAATATAATATTTCATTTAAATACGCCATCTACAAAAGGAGAAAAAATACATTGAAAAATCATATGGACACAATTCGATACAAGATGATTGTAGGATTTTGCTTGGTTTTGCATCACAGTAAATGTGAAATAAAAATAAACGATCATCATTACTTATTTATATTAAAGTCATTTTTAAGCAGAATTAGATTAAATACTTTTACTATATTTGTTTTAAAAACTTATATTGTTTTAAAAAAACTTATATTATTATTATTTTTTTTTTACTATATTATTTTTTTATTGAGTTTTAAAAAAAAGATTGTAATGAGGACCGTATGTTGAACAATATTAAGTTTTTCTAATCTAAAATTGAAAAGGAAAGAAGAAAATTGGAATAAAGTAAAAATGTAGTCAACAAAATTTTTAGATGAGAAATATTCAGAACAAAATTTGATATATTGTATGTATTTTTTTTACTTCGAAAAATATCTTATTAATATTATAAAATTCAAATTCGAATGACATTTGAAATGCGAATGTAAATGAATGTCAGATGAAGATGTAAAAATTCAAACCATTTAATTTGAGTAAAACTGTAGGAGTCGATTAATGGATCGCGTATGTATTTTATCACAATTATTTCAAATTCAGTCAATACAGCTTTTTACTTATCGCTGTTGATAGATAAAACGCAATCTTCCAGGAATTGAATTGATAATAAAGGTGATGAAATATTATTTGACAGGGTTTAACACAAATGCATATGTCGGATTTCGTTGTTAGAAATAAACGTATTTTACTTTTAAAAATATAAAATTGACTAATATATAATTTTATTTGCTTATCGAATGCCGATTTTTGTTAACTTAGCACTTACTTTAGATGTTACATTAATTTTTTGGGTACATTTAATCACAGTATTATACATACATATATATATCATATATATATAACAGAATAAGTATATATATATATACATTATTGTATACATATACATATATCATATTATATATATTTTACTTATCACATTACGGTTCATATAATAACTCCAACCTGTAATGGGGATGTATTAAAATCTAAATTTTCCAAAATTTATGAAGTCAGATGTACATGATTTCCGTAGTATTTCTAATTTCGAAGCTGGACAGATGTTCTTTTATAAATAGAATATTGAATAATGGACGATATGTGCATGAGCTTTTAACTCCAAGTTATTAAATGTTTTGACATTACGAAAGCGAACAGCTGACCAGCAATAGCGAGAAAGGAACAAGCTAGTGTTTATTTTATTTTCAATAATTTTGGATCTTTTGTATTTCAACTACCTTTGTTTAAGATTATTGAAAGTCATGTAGAAAGCGCCCTTTATTTAGATTTTAACTGGAATATATTGCAAAGTTCTATTGTAGTCATCATGACGTTCTTCTAATTTCTAAAACGAAGTTTCGTAATGTTATTTGGAAAATATTTATTTTTGAATTAAGTTATCGTTACTCCAAAATAACTCGAATTTAATTACATTCCTATTAGATTGGGAGATTTTATAAATTTAGCAGAAAAGTGATAAAAGAAAGTTTGTCAAGTATATTACCAGTTTAGTGGCCGGTAATATAATCACCGGTAAATATACATAATCAGCGATATCAATCACTTTTATCGTAATTGCCACGACAGACAGACAGACAGACAGCAACACAACACACCACACCACCCCACACCCCCACCAACACCAACCACACACACGACACACACACACACACACACACACACACACACACACACACACACACACACCTCACACATAGAAACACACACCAATTCAGCACACACTACACACCCTAATTTCACACACACACACACAATCATAATAAATCATTCAATAATTGATGTTCAAATTTGACAAAAATAGTTTGGAAATCTATTACACATTGTGGATCAGACTAAAAACCTCGAGTGTTTTATACGAAAAACTGACTTAAAACAGTAAATCGTATTATTTTAATTCTATTTGTTTATTGAGCATAGGAAACAATACTGACACCAGAACTGTGATACATTCCATTCGTATAATTTTTTTCCCTCCAAAAGTTTCTACTTCTAATGGATCATCATTTTTGTATAGGAATAGTATAATCTCTATGCAGTTGTCCAAAAATGTTGTTACCTGAAATTTAAAGGAAATAAATGTCATTAAAATATAACGAGTAAATTACCTGGAGAAAAGAGATTTTCAGCCAACAACGTTAAACAACAGTAAAATATTTTTGGTTTTTCGAAAAAGAGAACTAGCATTTTATGTTAACACGAAGCCTAGAGATGAGATGAATCATGATAAACAAATTGTGTTAGTCTATCTCCATGGGCAAGCATTTCATGAACCAAATTTCTAGTGTGATAAATTTCGAGAATCGCTTACTGTTTTTGACAATTTCATTGCGACATATACACTACAACATTAAAATTTCGTTAATTTTGTATCCGCATTATGTCATCGAATTTGTGATTAATGTTACCTTTTTTTTGAATTTATCTGGTTTCAAAGAAGTGAAATTTTCGAGAAATATTTATCTTCTATCGTTCGGAAAAGACAGTAAATAAAAAAAAAATGTGACTATAGTTTAATTAGATCTCCAATTTCTTCCGCTAATCAAAATTATAATGCTATTTTTAATTATTTGTGGTTGTAGCAAAATATTTTTGCTTTGTTATGTAAAGGTAGATCAAACGCTCATTATAATAAATTATTAATCTTTTTAAATTTTGTTTTTGCCACCTTTTTTTCTTGTTTAATATTCCAGCTATATGCAAATGTGTTAGAGAATATGTCGATACTACATTCTCATACGCAACAAATTTTTATATTCACGCTTAAATAAACAAGTTTATCATTGGTTTAAAAATTATAAAATTCTTTCCCCCCTTAAAATAAGCTCTCTGAATTAAAATAAAAACTAATTGTACGCATAAGTTTATATGTTTGCAATGATTTTATATTTTGTGTGGTTCAAATAACTCCATGTTTTTAAGTAACATCTTAGTTATTTTTATTTTTTTCCTAAATTAATGAATTAATAATTTTAAATTATAATATTCTTAGAGATTGAATTTCAATGAAACCATTTGATTTCTTGAATATTTTCTTGTATGTGAAAAGTATAATCTATTTTATACTTCTAATTATTTTATAATATAAAAGTGATCCCGTATATCTAAAGTTTCTTTTTTAAACGGTATTTAAACCATGACTTTTTATACTTTGAAATTATATGTTTTTATTTTTAAAGTTAATTCTTATAAAAATATTTTATATAGTTTTGTATATTTTAATTAAAATATTTAAGTTCTTAAATGACATTTTATACTTTTTCATAAATATAAATCTGAATTTATTTAGATTGCGTTTATTTTAATGATTAGCCTAAACTCTTCCAATTTGGAAGCAAAATATTTTTTTAAAAATCCAACAGGATTTCTGTGGGATTATGATAAAAAGTCAAAATTTAAGAGAATTAAAATAACAAGCATAATATCTCAAAAAGTTCAAAATGGATGGAAAAACTACACTTTCAAACAAAAATTCAAATTTTTTTGTGTCGATTACTTGCATGAGTTGTGCATTTAGATATATTATACTCATAATTGATACAAGTTATATATACTTGGGGTTCCAACGTTTGGATAATTGAATGAAGTGGAATAATTAAATGATTGAATTAACTGTTTACGTTGTTAGGTTTCCGCTCACTTCTGAAAGAATGCAGAGAACATCGACATAATAGCAGGAATCAATGTGTGGAAGACGGTCTATTCACGGATGATTCCAAATTTAGCCTAATTATTGATTCTCGACGTTCTTTAATCTGGAGGAAACCAGATATACGCTACATATTCTCTAACATATGGGAAGTAGAACGGTATGCCAGTGGAGGTTACATGGCCTGGATTGCCATCATATTAGATTACTCGCAAAACTCTAAATCTTTGACAGAGATTCTGTGACGTCTGTGAGAATAAGGATAAAATTATATAGCTCTATGTTTACTTTTTTAGGTGTACAGTTGGTCGTGATTTCATTTTTATGAATGACAACTCTAGTCTACTTAAGGATCATCTGCGTTACGAATTTCTGGAAAGAGAAGATTCTCGCCGGTGGGATACTACCAGCTCTAAATAACATTATTTAATCTAAATAACCTTAAAACTAAATAACCTCTAAATAACTTAAATAAATTTTTTTCTAAATAACCTTAAAATTGCCAAAATAAAATTATTATTATAACCAGGAAGCATCCTTCGTTTATTAAATGGTATCGATCGGTTTGTTTATTACTCACTTTAGGCAATATTATGGAACGCATATTTGTTGATTAATTTAAGTTTTGGTTTACTTTTTGGTTATATTATAAAAGTTGTACTCTTAACCATAATGGATATTTAAAACGCATTTGACAGCATAGTTTGGTTGATACTTTATCAGATGCTGAATAATTATAATATTTCTAAGAGATTCTTGAAATTTTTGTACTTATTTAAAAGGTCAAACAGTAACTTTTTATAGTTTCAGTATAAATATAATCCACTTTAATTTTCATGACTATTCACGAGAATCTTCTTACGTTTATCATTTTGCTACCTTTTTTTGCTATAATTTCATCCTTTATTGTTGAAATGTCATTTCTAAATAAGTAAACAAATGCTTATCGATAAGCTAGTTCCCGCTGCCTTCTTTAAGTGTAGGGATGACTGTCTTATCCAGTTTTAAGCCTTTACAACTGAACTTGGTCCCCTTGGGCTGGTTGTCATGGGTGTTGGCTAGCCAGATCTCCAAACCTTAACCCTACACAGCATATTTAGAATGCTCTCGGGAGAGCAATCGAAACTATCCATCCTCTTCACTCAACCATCAAGGACCTGAAAACAGCGTTACTGGAGGATGGGCCGACTACCACATAAATTCATAATTTATCTCATTTCCAGTACGAATTTCACGTTGTGAAAGCTATATAGCTGTAAGAAGGAAGAATACTCATATGAATCCCTTTTAATCCCATTGTGTAACTACTCTTTTTTTCACTTTTAAACTTCGTGAGTACCATAACTATATTACGGAATTCTTTTGATATTTATTAATTTGTGTGCTTACCATATATATTCAAATTCTGTTCAGTACTTCTGGAGATAATCAACCAAAAGTAATTACTCTCATAATTTTGAACATCAGCACCTTAAAAATATTTGTAAGAAATTCACTTAGAAAATAGATATCTAATAATATGCATTTTCTCAGAATAAACTAACTCTATTTTTTATTAAAATTGTTGTTTATTATATGAGGATTCAATTATATGTTTGCAAAACATGCAAAAATGTGATCATCTCTGAATGATTTGAAATATGATCATTTTTGAATGATAATTTTGATACATTGCATTAAAATATAGTAGATAAAGGAAATTTGTTATTGAAGGTTTTTAATCGATGCACAATTTACCTTTGATGTTTATTATAATTTCCCCCCATTAATAGGAATTTTTCATTAGTTTTTTTTTTTTTTTAAAAAAAAACCTCTCGTTTAATCTAATTGTAATTTTCTGATAAATATGTTCTATTAATTCTTTTGGAGTTAAGCAGATGTTTTCCGATATGTATTTTCCGTATCATATTTGTAACAAATTTGATAAGAAAGACTGTGAACGAGTTATAATTTCTTTTTATAATGCATGCAATTCGTGTCTTAAAATTTGAAAATAAAAGTCCACTCAGTAAAATCCAACAAACATTCAAAGAATTCAGAGTACTATTTATTTCGTAATATTGTTAAGTTTATTTTGAACATCATATACAAGTGATAGAGGTAATTTACAGCTATTGTAGTAAAAAGTGCATTGATATATCAGACGTTTTCATAGTTTTTGTTTCTACGAAAAAAAATTGGTATATTTAGGGCAAGGAATATTTATCTTCTGTTTAACAACGAGTAACTGGTTTCTCCATGGTGAACTTTACTTCAGTGAAACTGATTAATTCTTCATTGAAACAAAGATTTTCTTATTTATGGAAACACTGTAAAAATAAAAAAAAATGTTACACAAAATTATATTTCAAATTATTTGTACATTTTAAAGTAATTGTAAAAATAAATACGCATTGCCAGTTTTAAATTAAAACACAAGTGTACATAAGATATAATTGAATAAAAATTATCTTGCTTTAAAAATGTTTTTGAGATTTTAAGCGCATTCTTTGGCGTTATAATATGCTATAACTCAGATAATACTTATAAAATTATTTTGAGACACAAACACAAAAATTAATTATTTTTTTCCCATAAATACATCTAAAGTATTTAAAGATGTCTTAAACAAATTATTCAATGATACATACTTGTAAAAATACATTATTGAATTTAAAAGAAAATGTTACTTAAATTAAAATACAATCACAGTTTAATAGTTAGTATTGAATATTACACTATTTTAAAATTTAAATTCAAAGTGCAGGTTGAAATGTATGCAGGTCGTAGTCAAATGCCAGTAATGGAAAGCATATCCTTCAGAATATACAGGACGTATATAATTCTGACAAATTTTCAACAGTTGTAAGAACGGATATCAAATACGAGGAAATAAATTAAAATCTATGTCAATGAAGTAACTTTCATAATATATATATATATATATATTAATTATTTCTACAGCGATGTCAAAAATAGGATTATACATTATTTCCCAGACTTTAAAAAGTCCCATAACATGACTTTGGAGACTACTTAAGGGAGTTGCGATTATTCAATGAACAAGAATACATATAAAACAGAGAGATTAACATATCAATCGCTTCCTTACTTTTTTAATTAACGCATACGTTTTCACAGGCTTCTTGAGAGCGGAAGTTGTTCTCGTTTCCTTGGCATCCTCCATAAATGAAGAGCTCGCACTGTCCAGTTTCTTTGTTGAAGAAGTATCTTCGGAAAGCAGCCCTGCATGGTCCAACTACTTTCTCTTGGTCACAAGCAGATACGGTATCTGATTCTTGAACTAAATAAATAATTAGTACTTAATAGAAATCAGTGTAATGTATTGATTAATTTTACATTGAAATTGTTCAAATAAAATAATTGCCGTTAAGTTTATTAGAAATGTAATTTGGGAAAAAAATTACTCTTTGATTCGAAATATAGGGTGGGTGGGACCGAAAGTCATTTTTCAAGTTTAATTGAGTATGATTTTTTATGTTTTATAAGGGAATTTATTTATTTATGTGTATATCACACATTGTTTAAAAATTTCTTCTGAGCTTTGAGTGGAAAATTATATCACTTAAATAAGCTCCATTGCTTAGTTTTGAAATACATGATATTTACATCACATTTTTCATAACTTCTTCTCTTGCTGAATCTCTTAAAGAATATTGGTCTAGAGATGAACAATGGTTTTAGGTTAATTGTTAAAAACACGATTTTTAAGGTGCTCTTAGAGATAAATACCTGGCACAGGGAGATCAAGGATATGTGAGGACTAATTCTCAAGAATGTCGTCGAGTCGATGTGCTTGGTTTTTCAGCACTGCTTTTCTTTCTTTCTATCCGACGTAATTCGATAAAAAAATTATCAAAAGCGCACAAAAAAATGACATCTTTTTAACTGTTGAATTCAGGATACCGCGGGGATAAGTTCTTCATCTAGATGGTATTCTGATAACACTGTCTGAAACATGCACTTGACCGCCAGATACAAATCTATTTCGCAGACAACCGCTATAATTCTCAAGTTCCAAAAAATGTCCTCGAAATATACGAGAAATTTAGATACGAAACAAAACCGAGTGCTGCAACAGATTTACCTGCACATTTGTTGTAACATTCTTCCATTGTTTGAAAGTTATTTCGGTTTCCGCCGCATCCTCCATAGATAAACTTTTTGCATGTGCCAGAAATTTCATCATAGTAGTAACGGGGGAAGTATGCATCGCAGAGACCAGTTTCAGGAGCCTTATCACAGTCTTGGCGATCTAAATCAGCTAAAGGCGAGAGTTTCTTTTTAAAATTATCTACACTACTTGAATTAAATGAGACAAGCCGTTTTCAGTGATTCAAAGGCGAAATTTAAAGAATTTTTCAATCATAAATTGAGAGATAAAGAAAGATATATTTGTTTCGTGCTTTGAAATTATTTGAATTCATTACAAGGCATAAAACAAAATTATGTTTGTTTATTTAACAATTAATTGAATTTTAGAATTTTCTTTCTCGATTTAATATATTTTGAAATGCAATTCTGTTTTCTAAATAGGAATGTATCTGAAAAAACTCATTTAGAATTAAACGTGATTGAAAATTGCATTGTGTGCATGTGATAAGAAAAAAACTAATATGCAATATGATAAGACAGCAAGAATATGACAGGCAGTTGTCTGCGACATAGATTTTGTTGATAAAAACTTAAATTTATTTATAGACGAGAAATAATGATTTAGTCTATTCTAATATACCTTTCAAAAAGTATTTCAAATATTCTCATTTTTATAACGAGAATCTCGTAACATCGAAACCGCAAATTATTTTATTGCAGATTATTAGCATTGCTTCCACAGATTTTGAAAACGTAAGTAATCTTTTTCAAATTTCAACTTTAACTGAAATGTCTTATCCAATTAAAAAGTATATATATAATGCAAACTATTCAGAAATAAACATTTAAAAATTCAAAAATCTGAATGCTTAATAAACTGTCTATAAGTAATATTTCAGAAATTTGCATCGGTACTCTCTTTGGAATTCCAATTTGTATGTGTTAAAAGTTTTGTTTTTAATTTTCATTTCAATTAATTATTTTATATATATATATATATATATATATATATATATATATATAAGAGGTAATTCTTTTATATATTGGAATTGTATACATTGTTGAAATGGTACTTATTATAGTTTACCAGCTTGGTTTCCACATTTGTCCTGGCATTCATCTGCAGTCCTGAAGTTGTTACCATTTCCTCCGCATCCTCCGTAAACGAATCGCTTGCATTCTCCGGTGCTCTTGTCAAAGTGGTACCTTGGGAAGAATCCTCTGCATAGACCAGTTTCAGCGGGCAAATCGCAGACATCGGAATCGTCAGATGACCATACATCTTTAAATCAATATAATCCAATATATATTCAAAAATTAAATTTATTTAACTCTTTTTTTATTTTATAACAAATTGATTTTTCAATATTAAAAATGCTTTTTAGAGTCATTGTTTATTAAGGGGACTTAGTACCTTACGAAATCAAAATTAGAACATTTTGACAAACTCTCTTTTTTCGATTCTTCATAAAACAACAATTTTTGCTCATTTCAGTATGAAACTTTGCCAGTTTGTGTAATAAAGTGCATAGTTTAAAATATTGGGTCAAGTTTTGCTATTAAATTAATATATTTTCTTATACAACGTGAAATATGCGTACAAAAATTTGAAAAATAAATTAGCTTACCTTACGTTACCCACAAGATAACTTTTGAAAGATGTACAGTAGAACCATAATTCTTATACCAAATTAAAGCTAAATAATGACCTTATTATGTAAACCTCAAATTTTAAATTTACTTTACATTAAAAAAATTGAAAAATTAAAAAAGTTATCAAGTTTGTATTTAGTAACTTTTTTTTTTCATTTATCATGTTATAAAATAAAATCTAATCATCCTATTAACAAAATTGAGGTTCACAGAATAAAGATTTACAAGTACAACACCCATGTAAAATTTGAAAGCTCTTCATGCAAAAGATTTTTTTTTAATCCTGTGGGAAAGTGTGAAAATAGCAAACTGAGAAAAAGAGGTTTGTTTACATTGCATTACATAGAACAAGCCACTTTAGACATTTACATTTTGTGTTGCACAGGGCGTAATAATTGTCGGAATTTGACGCGGTTTGTTTTAAAATGCTCCTGACATTCAGTACTATTTTTTAAAATCGAATTTTTGAAGGTGCAAAGGTACTAAGTCCCCTTAATATAGCACTGAGAAGCAACGCATGAGAGTTACTGGTGACGGACCTCGTAATTTTGAACCTCGGTCAAGTGAAGAGGACGATACCTGAGCTGGCGCTCCAAACTTCTACACCACGCCTACGGCTTAACGTGCAGCAGCCTTGCTATACGGCGGGTCTTTAATGGCATCAAGGCTCGATACCTCGACTCGACGAAAACAACGCCAGTCGCGAGTCCTCGACCATGACTACTGGGCTGCTGCGGCCTCATACTTGTTTCTGTCTATCATTATATCTCAGTTCATACAAAGTCAGAAACAGGAACTTTTTGAACCATCATCATTTTATTATGTTCATATGTAGTTCCTTTTTTATGATGCGCGATTTTGATGCGAATGAAACAGGAAGTTCATCAAAAGTTGACATTGACATTGGCGAGATCTATTCTTGAGATAGATAGATACTTAATATATGTATATAAATTCTTAATATATGTATATAAATTATAATATGAATAATTACAAAATCCTAATTAAGAAAAAAAGAAGAGTTAAAACTCTGAATGGACTACTTAAGGGAAGATATTAGTTCACAAAGGGTTCTAAAAGTCTAAAATATGATTATAAGAAGAAATTATTACAAGAAAGGAATTAAATTAAAGGCACTATAAAGAAGATAAAAACAGACAAAAATACCTAAAATTATAGCGTTGTTACATAATATATAGCTGAAAATGTCATTACACTCTTAAAAACAATTTTGGTGTATGCTACTAAAAGTTCAGATTTTTTGCAAAAGGACACGAAGAAAATTGTTTTTTATTATTTCACTATATTGTTATTATTTTCTCATTATTAGTATTATTTCATAGTTATTCATTATTGATTATATAGCAAACTTTATACATATCATACTTGTTTTCTAAATAATCATGAATACATGAATTAAATTCTTGAATAAAGAATTAACTATTTGTTTATGCTCTTACTTGCGCACTGTCTCAAGCACTCCTCCTTGGATGCGTATCGGTTTCCATTGCCTTGGCAGCCTCCATAAATGAATTCCTTGCAGGTTTCGGCATCAGTGTCATAGTACCACATGGGGAAATATCCTCGGCACATACCACCATCAGCTTCTTCGTGGCAGTTCTTTTCAGCTGCGGGAGAATTAAGAATGAAATAAAATGTTTTATTTCTTCTTTTTAAGTATTGCATAATTTATTTTCTATTCTTTTTAAGTTTGTGTTAATTTTTTTATTCTTATTTTTGGCATTAGGCGTCAAAATATGGCTTACAAAATGGAAGAATAAATAGTCTCATTGTTATATAAGAGTAATTTTTTTTTCGTTTCATGAATTATAGAAAAACAAATATGCATGCAATAAAATTTAAAATGCATATTAATTATAGATCAAAAATCACTATCGGGCTTAAAAGATTATTTTAGTTCTCAAGAAAGCTATTATAATTTCAATGAACCTAAAACCTTAAAGATTTAACTAAGTTTTTAGTTGTAAAATTACTTTATCTACTATGCATACACAAATGTAATATAAATTATGAATTCATATCTCAATTTCTTAGGTTCCTTTTGCATTAAAATTTTTATTTAGGCCAAAAAACAAAGAGAATTTTTCCTTATTCAGAATTAAATAAAATATTTAAGCTTAGGAAAATGAAAACAAGAAATTAAAATAAAATAAAATAAAATAAGCTAGTATGTGCCCTTAATAGGAAATAGTTGTTTACTTATAGCAAAATTTAATCATTATATATACTTACTGAAACATTTTCTCTATTTTTGAAATATTATGCTAGATAAAATTTAGCAAAATCAATAATTGTTTTGTTTTGAAGAATAATGTAGAAATGTTTGCGTGGTATAATTTTGAAACCTCTCTAGAATTTCTCCAGTTGCATGTTAATTAAATAAAAAAATTTTTGATTTTACTTGCAAATTAGAGAAAATTTGCTTCGTTATTTTTTTGTAGAATGCACCGCAAAAGTTTTTAGTGTTTTCTGTACACTGTCGTCAATACGAGATATATTGTTAATTAAAATTTTGCTCACTCCTTAACATTTACGTATGAGTGATACTTCAGAGTAGTTATTGACATGTTTATTTTTGGCAAAAAAGGATTTTAAAACGCGTATTACTAAATATATGAATGTATTATGTTTTGTTTTAACCAAACTTGAACGGAAGGGAACCATTCTATCTTTCGTAATCACGAGCAAGACATTTTGTGTAAAAAAATGACTAGTCAAGGCAGAGCATCAATATTCTAATGTAGATCAACCGGAACAACAATTAATCAAAAATGCTCGAATCGGAAATCAAGTTTTATGCGCCATGTAAAAGTTTTGTTACCAGTCGATAGTTGTCGCTGGTACTTTAAGAGAATAAGAAAATTGCCGATCCCCTACAAGAAGCAAAGAAATTCAAGGGTGGATATAAGCATTTTCTTTGAATGGTATGACACTGTATTTATCCTTGAACTAAAGAAGTACCAGCTTGGAACTATTAATTCGGGAAATATTTCATTGCTGATTGAAAAAAGTCCATGTTATCTCTGAAACCTTTCGCTGGAAAGAGAAGATAATATTTTTGTCACCACCAACATTACTTCAGACGTGTCAAAGATGAATTGGGAGGTTACTGAAAGTTCCACATGCTATTACAGAAAGGAATTCCTGCTTATGGGTTTTATCGGGGAAGAGTATAAAAAAAACAATTAAGCAATTATACAAAAAAATTAACGTGAAGGATGATGCATATATGACAACAGAAGCTTGAACTATTGTCAAGGGCACAAAACTAGTAATAGCTCGGAATAAGCTGCTTCCGTTAGATAAGTCTATCATTATATCTGAAAGGCCATGTAACAGCCAATTTTTTTCAGGACTGGTTAGAATGATGAAAGAATCTTCAGGATATTTGATGTATGTAACCAAAAAAATTCAAGATCAGCTCTATTATGATATCGATGACTCTGGTTAAAAAGTATTGATGGATGATAAAATCATCACCGGTGTAATCCATGACCAAGTTTCTTGCTGTTACAAGAAAGAACCTACCGACAACAAAATGACAAAACATCAGAAAGAAAAGAAATTTTCCCTGTATTGAAATGGCTGGAAGTATTTAGAGCAAATAGAGGAATATAATGCTGCTCAAATATTGTCTTAAAACGTTCGCAAGATTGGGGGATAAAAAAGCGTGTCTCAATTGTGAAGGAAAAAAAAAAGTTTTGGTCTTTTTCGAAATTGTAGGCCTACTTCAATAGGCATTTTGAACTTGTCAATAAAACTAGTCAATTTTGTATATTATTTGTAATACGTGTGATGCAAAGTATATACAGTTTTATGCCTAATATCACTTTCTTTATTTGCTATTGTTCCTATGATACAGATATAATTTTTTACAATATATATATATAAGCAATATATTTTATTAATGGGGATAGTTTGACGATTAATAGTTTTAGAATAACCCAGCTTATTACAACTTTAAATATATTATTTTCCCAATTTTTGGTTTTTTAAAACAGGTTTGGTTTTTCAATTTTTCTATCTTTTTAATATTTCTGGTATTTGTATATTTATTTTTCATTTAATTTACTTTGTTTTGAATTTCATATAATTATCTTTTATAGTTAAATTTGAATGATATATTAACTTCTTCGTTTGAAATTTTTCTTGTACATTTTTAAGGTTTGTTTATATCTTATTTGTCATTGATTCAGTTATGATTTTTTACATATTGTTACAATTTTAATTTCTGAAATAACTTCCTAGTTTATTTGTGATTAAATTTTTTTTTTACTGTTCAAATATATATATCTATTTAGTTGTTGAGAAATGAGTGTGGATGAATGAACACTATAATACACATATTAATAAGGGATGATAGGTAAAATGAAATACTTACAATCTCTCTCATCACACTGTGCAGATTTTACGCATTTTCCATCGCTTCTTCTAACGAATCCCTTATCACATTCACATCCAATCTTGCACATGAGATTGCAAATTTTAGGTGGGTTCTTGTAGTTGTCACAAGTCAAAGGACATGCAGTACCACATTCAGTGTAGTGCTCGTTATCCCCACACTGTTCATCAGCGGCTAAAATAAATAATAAAAATTAACCTCAAAGTTTAAGAGAAATGACATACTCAGTAATTTTTTTTAATTAGAAGGAAGACTTATTTGCGCATTAGTATATGAAAGGACGAGATTTAAAATAAGAAAAATGATTCTAAAAGAAAACGCCACACTCCTAACGCAAGACATTTACAAGTAATTTAATGTAATATTCATCAATATTTTTCTTTATGTATATGAAAATCTGCATGGCAATTTTGAAATTAAATAAGGAGTTCGTAACTGCATAGAAATTGAGAATTATTTAAAATTCTTCCTTAAATTATGACTTGGAATTGTATGTTTCATTATTGATCTTAACATTAAAATAAAAGAGTGGGTATAGTCGAGCAAAATTTTGAAAAAAAAAAAATGCAAAAAGTTTTATCAATTAGTTCATTAAAATATTGATTGATATCAGTTTCTAAAAATTATAACCGTGAAAAATACTGAACAGTTTATGAGGAAAGTCATCAACCTGCGCTGGGACATTCCTCTGGCTCAACACATGATCCATCCTTAGTCTTCACATATCCTTCATCGCAGTGGCAACCGGGGTTACACATCAGAACACATGCTCTTGGTGGGTTCCTGTAGTTGTCACAAGTCAAGGGGCAAGCTGTGCCGCAAGATTCATAATGCGAATTTGCTGGGCAATCTTTGAAAGAAAGAAAATGAAAATGATGGGAAATAAGATTTATATAAAAGGATAAAAAAATATAAAATATGTAAAATAAATTAAGCACAAAAATTTACGTTAGCATTTAAGTGCAGAAATTAATATTCTTGAATGATTTTTGAGTTGGTAGTTATCAAGTATTCTGAAAATTGAATGTAATGAATTTATATATATTCGAGTAGAAATTTGGTTAGTTAAACATTCTGATTTGTTACATATGTTCATCCCTGTACTGCAATAAGAATGAGGTTCTGAAATTCTGTCCCGTCTTATTTTAATTAAGTTCACATTTTAACATTTTTTTTTATCGAACTATATCTTTTTAAAAACATTGAACGTGTTTTTATCGAATAGAATCTATCAAAGTATCCAACAACTTACTTTAATATCACATTTGCTTTATAAAATCTTTTATTTTTAAATAATTTTCTTCTTGAAATTTTGATGAATTGAAATATAATTGCTATAACAAATTAATAAAAGTATTACATCTACAGATATATTTTTATTTTTTTTATGTTGCAAGAAAGTGACAGAAAATAGAATTAAACTATTCAGAATATTTTAAAACGCAGCTTTTGGGCATCCTTTTTTAAAACCATTATTTCTAACTCGAAAATTGATTTTTTGGGGACTCTTGGATACTAAACGAGCAAAATAATTTTAATACTATTATGTGATTTTCATTATATTGTGTATTTCATTTTCTTTTTATTTAAAAAAATTGTTTCCTCCATTAAACTGTGAAAGGTTTTGCATGGCATCAAATTTAAGGCAGTTATGAACATTTTCTGATGTCAGCGTGCTTATCAAAATCTACATTTGTTTTCTAATTGTCACTTTACATAAAAAAAGTTAAAACAAATTTGAGTGAAAGTAATATTAAAAAATCAATACTTTTAACGTAATTTTAGTATTAAAATCCCCATAAATTGCCTACTAGTAAAATGTTAATGTTTAAAAAAATCTATTTGATTTTAGGAATAATTTTATGCACAATTTGTTCTTAGTTGTAAAGAATAATTTTTTTGTTACATTTATTACGATTTTGTAAATTAAAATAATTTAGAGAATAAAAGCTTTCCCTTAAAGTTCAATTATTTATACATTATTATTTGCAGATGACATATAAGTTCTGAGTATAATATAGTTTATTTATTCAGCAATTAATTATTAGTTATCCTTTAATCGTTGGAGCTATTCCTTTAATGTAGGGATATTTATAATAAGTGCGATAGTAATTTAAATATTGTTCATTTTATCGAAAACAATTTTCAATTCATTGCTAAAATTCATGTACCTAATTTTTCAATAAACATACTTAGAAGAAGCATGCTTTGAATTAATAAAGCAAGTACAGCTTACCTAAGAAAGCAAAAGCCCCAGCCACGAGTGAAAACAATACCAAGAACTGCATGATGAATTTCCTCAAAGAAATCGGAAGTAGAAAAAATCTCATATAATCATCATTTTTATATAAAATATCAGTATGTTTTCGGTCCCACGAATTTGATATCATACAATCGTTTTTAAAACAGAATTTGTGAACTGACATATGTTGGTTGGAAGATAATTTTATTGAAGATTAATATAAATCACTCCGTAATCTTGACAACTGACTGTGTAGATAAGAAAAAAAAATCTCTTGCTTTTTAAAGCTAATTGACGCAAGATCATTTGCAAAAAACTTAGTTTATAATAATTACATAGATAGTTTTCTACATTTCAACTTCCATTAATGTGCCTAAACCTCCCTGAAATGATAATGGATCTATTATTTATTTATCAATTCCGCAGGAAATATTGAATAAAAACACATATATACATTTCTGAGAAGCATAATTATTTAAACAGGAATATAATATTTAGAACTGAACATAAAAATATTGTATATAATAATTATTATTGTTGAAAATATGTACTTCTTGTCGCATTGATTAATAATTTGTTAATATAGCATTTAAAAGCAACACGAGAGCTACTGGCGACGGATCTCGCAATTTTGAAACTCAATCAAGTGACGAGGATGACACCTGAATATCATCTCACTATCCAAATTTCTACATCCCGCCAATGTGAGGGCTTGGAGCCTCAACAAATTTTATGAGCATCAGCTCCTAAGCCGAGTCCTAAGTCGCCATGATTGGATGTAAACAACGCCTGTCCGAGGGCTTGCGACCATAACCACTTGGCTACCACATCCTGTCTTTTTGATGCAAACACTGTCTTAAATATATCTCCAAAAAGACTTTAATTGACATTGTAGTTAAATATTAACAATAATTATTATAAACTTGTTGTAATAATTATCTTGAAGTACATGTAAACTATATTATAAGCTTGATATAATATAATTATATATATGAGTAACATTATTACTTTTTAAAGAGATAAGCTAATAGTACTTTTATATTTGTCATTTAGTACGCGTTGAAAGTATACATTTATGATGAAGTATTTTGCACATTTACGTTTCCAATAAGATTACATTGCTTCTAAATGTTTTATGAAATTACGCAAATACTATATTTTAGGAGGTTTTTGTTATATTCACAATAGTATGAGAAATTCTATTTTTGTACTGTACATTTACTGTCCTTTTAGTTTATAATACAAATGCAATTCATATTGAAACTATTTAGATCTGATATATGCACACATTCCCTAAATACTTGGTGTTGCTTATTCATTTGTAAATATTGTTTATTTTTGTCCTCATATCAGAAGTATGCGACAGCAATTTAAATTAAATTAATAAATTTTAACCGTAATAATTTTTTTTTCGATACTTTTTATTGTTTTATCTCGATTAGTAAATACAAATCTTTGCTGTTCGTAATTCATATTCTAAAAACAGCTTTCTATTTTATCTCATGGAAACACGATGAGCCTGTTCGAATACTTTAAAATTTTTATAAATTATTTTTTATTGACTAATTCTGAGACTTTAGATGTTTCGTATAAACATCATATTATACTAAACACAAAAATATTTCTTGATTACTGGTACTATAGTTTATTTGTTTGTTCAGTGGCACGCATTTTTACTACTTCTTTTAAAAACTGTTAATTGAAGTAGATTTAAAAAAGATCATTTTTTTTATATACCTTTCTATAATAATGAACAGCATTGACATTGATGATTTTATGATTCTAGATAAAGCGTAATATAGAAGTCTCTTGTGAAACAACTTTTAATTACTTTCTTTTTACCTTTCTCTATTAGTTTTTTTTTGCATTATGCGTTTCAATTTCTTTCATTTTGTTGGCATTTTCGTTTTCAGAAACCATATACTTACCCCCCCCCCACCCCCTTTCTTTCACTAACTTTCTAAACTTCTGAAACTCTTCGATGTTTAATTAAACAATGCTTTCCTCAATAAATTCCTGTTTGTTTAGCAATAAATACATTCATTAATGGTGATTACTCTTAAAAAAACTAAGCATTGAATTTATTATTGTATTCGAAGGTGTACTGTAAAGTCTTAACTATTACAAAGAAATAATCGAAATATCTAGATAATATTTATTCTGCATATTCATTAATTTTTATGTACATAACAGGTCAATTGAAAAATTCCCCGGCCTACCAAAGTAAAACACATTTTTTTGGCAAAATTAGTTTTTTTTATTCAACATAATTCCCTTCGAGGGTAATACACTGATTATAGCGACCCTCCAACTTTTCGATACCATTTTTGTAGTACGATTTGTCCTTTGCTTCAAAATAGGCCTCAGATTCGGCGATCACCTCTTCATTCTTCCCAGAGAGCATTCTTTTGAGATCTGAGAACAGGAAATAGTCGCAGGGGGCCAGATCAGGAGAATACGGTGGATGAGGAAGCCATTCGAAGCCCAATTCATGGATTTTTGCCATCGTTTTCACTGACTTGTGACACAGTGTATTGTCTTGGTGAAGCAGCACTTTCTTTTTCTTCAAATGCGGCCGTCTTTCGGTTATTTCGTCCTTCAAACGGACAATAACGCTATGTAATAGTCGCTGTTGATGGTCCTTCCTTTTTCTAGGTAGTCAATGAAAATTATTCCATGCGCACCCCAAAATACAGACGCCATAACCTTGCCAGCCGACTGTTGCGTTTTCCCACGCTTTGGAGCGGGTTCATCGTGTGCAGTCCACTCGGATGACTGTCGATTGGACTTCGGAGTGAAATGATGGAGCCATGTTTCATCCATTGTCACATATCGACGCAAAAACTCGGGTTTATTTCGCTTGATCATCTTCAAACACTGCTCCGAATCATCAACTCGTCGTTATTTTTGGTCAAAAGTGAGCTCGCGCGGCACCCACTTTGCACAGAGCTTTCTCATTCGTGAATGATATGATGTACACGTTGAGTTGATATCTTTAGAGCGTCTGCTATTTCATTCAATTTCAATTTACGGTCATTCAAAATCATTTTGTGGATTTTTTTAATGTTTTCGTCGGTAACAACCTCTTTTGGGTGTCCACTGCGTTCACCGTCTTCGGTGTTCATTTCACCACGTCTAAACTTAGCATTCCAATCCTTGATGGTTGATTTTCCTGGGGCAGTGTCCGGAAACTCGGCATCAAGCCAAGTGTTTGCTGCCACAGTATTTCTTCCCTTCAAAAAGCAATATTTTATCAACACTCGAAATTCCTTTTTATCCGTTTTTATCACAATAACAAAAGTTGCTTCACTCAAAGTACTATAATTCACAAACAAATGATCCAACAGCTGTAAAATTTATACACGCATCTTTTGAGGGTTAGGGCTAACTAAAAAACATATGAATTTAATTCTAGTAGCGTCATCTATGTGTCAGACCGGGGACTTTTCAATTGACCTGTTAATGTAGTAAATTACAGCAATTAAAGTTGATTCGTTTGGTTTCAGGAAGGCGTAGATTGAAGTAACCCATAGTAGTGAAAAGTTTTAATTATTAAGATAATCGAGAGAGATAGAAACGTAATTTTAATTTTTTATTCTTTAGACTTCTCTACATTGTCACCATCTATATCTATACATTTTTTCCTAGGGTTCCTGACTTTTCGAAGGTCGTCAATATAGAACCCGGCAGATTGAACAATATCTTCTTCATACTACTGGTTGCTTCAATTTACGGCTTCCTGAATTCAAATAAATATACATTAAAGGCTGTAATTTGTAACATTATACACATAAGGATCAATAAATAAGCAGAATAAATTTTATCCCGATATCTTAGTTATTTCTTTGCTATAATTAATTTTTTAAAACTTTTTTTTAACTTACCCTCTCGTATGCTATTGAAGAGAACTGAACAGATACCCTCTCAAATTTGAAGCGTGAAATTCATAAGCATGGTGCGCCCAATGACATCTCTGGAAGTATGTCTCTGAACAAAATTTTTATATTGATGCTCACATCAAGTAGTTTGGAGATTTTTGCAGTATAAAAGCGCTATAGTTCTTATTCCCCTGAATAAATTTGAATGAACAGAATATGAGGAAAACTTTCATTTTTCGAAAAGTTTGCTTACTGTAGCGGCCCGTAAACCAAGGTAATATTGCGCTGGTAAATTACTCTAGCAAAATGTAATTGTAAATGACTTCTCACGAAAATAAACATTTAGGAAGGATGGATTCTTTAAAGTGATTCAAATTATTGTGTATTTCAAAAATAATATTAATTTTTCATCATTACCTGTTGCAAAAATTGTTTCAAATGCATTCATTAGAAAAAAAAATAGCTGTTCTAATTGTAGACCAGAATTAATTCTACATATCAAATTTTTTTTTATTATTACTTTCTATGAATCAATAGCTATAAAATTTATAATTATTAATTTTCTTTCGGTTCAGATTTATATACATGTGATAGTGTTTGCACTTTTTTAGATGCACTTTTTTTTATTGAACCACGACTTTTTTGTACCATAGCATTAGAAATATATTTAATGTGTGTAGTTTCATAATTATTTATATATGTTTAAACTATTAAGGGACTTTTTAAAAAGATTACACAAGTGCATGAGTGATGTTCTTTGTTAATATCTGTTTCTGAAATCTGATTGTAAACAAAATTATATATATATATATATATATATATACTGAAAATCTATGAAAAAATAATTTAAAACACTTAAAAAGACAAAAAACCAGAAAGAAATGTAACAATGAAAGAAAAATAAATGAAAATATGGAACCCAGCAAGTCAAAAAGCAATATCGGGCTGAGGACCGATTAAGCGGGGTTAAACTAGTTCAATGGTACCAACCTTCCCCCTTTGCGACTTGGTAGGCTGAATTAGGAAATCCAAATTGCAAAAGAGTTCATGATTAAAAGATGCAAACAAATTCAGCGATAAAATCCACAAAAATAAAATCTATAATTCCTTGTAGGCTGAATTGGGAAATCCAAATTACAAAAGAGTTCAATGATTAAAAAATGCAAAAAATTTCAACGATAAAATTTACAAAATAAAATCTATCATTCTAAAAATTATCAACAAATCAAAATATAAAAATTACTTACAAAATTCAAAGAAATGAAGATTCAAATATGTGAGTAGTAAGACGGAATTTTCTTTAAGCTTCAAGATGTATATCACATACTCAAAATGAAAAAATATAACACATCATCACCATATAAATTGAAAAAAGATTTAAGTCATTGTTTGATTGGTAATAAAATGTAAAAAGATGCAAACAATTGGTTGGTAATAAGTAGTATGGTGAAGGAGTATAACGGTCCAGAGAGTGAGTAAAAATGTAAGCTGTGTAAATGTAAATAAATAAATTCTTCACGGCTAGACCACTAACAAGCCGACTTTGTGGACCTATTGTTGTGTGGTGGATTTGAAATTGGATCATGATTCGCAAAGATGTTTAATATATCTGTGATGTATATAAGTATTTAAGAAATTTATTGGATAATCATGATCCAAACAGTTGTTGAAGAATTTTTTAATGTTATTAAATTTGTCTATTTTATGCGTGGTTAATTTGTTATTACGTAATAAAAAGCCCAAAAAAATATTCCTATAAATGGATCTGTGTAGGTTACTGTTCCAAAAAGGTATTTTAATTACATGGAATTCGAATCTCTCTCTTTTATCAAAAATAATATATAAATATATATAAAAAAATATATATATATATATATATACACTCTGTAACAACAACAAAAAAAAAAAAAAAAAAAAAAAAAAAAACGACACACCAAGTAGTAGCCCGATTGTGATGAAATTTCATATCCGAATACATTTGAACCGAACCATATATATATCTGAAAGTAGTATTTCACGATTCGTCCAATCAAAAATCGGAGGAGACAAGATTCAATCCTGTGCATCCAATCTTCGAAAATCTTATTTTTTGCATTACATCTTATCCGAGAAAAGCAAAAGAAAAAAAAAATCTTTTTTCCGTTGCTATTTCAAAGAGTTTATGTGATAAATACCAGCTGCTTAAGTAATTGTTGATTCAATCGCACATCTGCATCTATTGACATTCGTGATTATTATTTCGGTCATTTATGGTTCACTTTAATCCTTCGATTTCTTCCTCAGATTTAATCCCTTATTTCGGCAATTTTTTTTACCTATTAACTTATTTTTTTTCAAAAATAGCTTTAATTTCGTAAAGTTAAAATGATTGTACTTAAATTTTATGCAATATTTCCGAAATTTCAATAAATTTTTAAAGCAACCAAATTTATGTTGTCTTAAATAGCAAAGTGAACATTTAAAGAGAAAGAAATCTAATTGTGAAAATAAAATATATGGTTTTAACAAACGTTCTGAGAATGACACCTAGTTTAAAAACATTTAAATTTATTCCAAACACTGGGAATGTTTCAAAATTTAAATACACACACAAATTTAAGTGCAAGAAATTTTAAATCAACTTCACAAAAATGAATTTCAATCGACTTATCGCTTAGTGAAAAGTTGGATCTCACTTAAAGTAAAATTCAAAATCTATACCAACAAGGAGCCCTTTCAACATAATATTTAGCCCTTTTTCTTTAGATCTTAAAAATTATCTCATTTTTTTTTCTAAATTTATGCATAGTAGAGTATCTCACTTCGTTAAATTTATAAACTATCTTAATAATTAAGATTTTTATCTGCCATTGATGTTGATAATGTAATTGGATATTTAGTTAGCTGTAGCAACTTTCGCATTTTATTATCAAATAATTATGAAAATTTAAAACTGAAAAAAATAGTCTTATTTTGTATTGATTAAAGTGTTTTCTCAATACAAGTATTTTGAAAGACAAACCGACTATATAATATAAAAACATTTAATTTTTTTCAGCATACAGAATTTCTGCACAAAAGTAGAGTGAATTTCTTAAGCTTTACTGCGAATAATTTGTTATTTTTAATTCTCATTAACATCTTTACAGTCAATCATTGTGATTGATTGATTCGTTTTATTAACGTCTCACTAGGAGTAACATGTAGTCATTGGCGACGAATCTCGTAGTTTTGATCCTCGGTAAGTGACGAGGACGCCACCTGAGCTGACACCTCTCTCTCTTAACTTCCATACCAATCCAATAGGAGAACTTTGAGCCTCGACAGATTTAATGTGAATCAGCCTGTAGGGTCTTTATGGTATCAAGGCTCGAACCCACGATTCAACGAAAACCGCCGTCCGCGACCATGCCCACTAGGCTACTACGGCCACATGAATGATTAGAATGAAGTTCTTTCTATACTTACTGTGAATCTTATAAGAACTTGTTATTTATAATTTTGAAATATCTTATAGAATTTTGGTAAAGTTCTTTAAATTGTGAGTAAGCATCGCACTTTCAATTAACACGAAGGCTATTTGCGAGCCTTGTTCAATTGGCGAGGACGATTCTCGATCTGGAACTTCCCTCTCCAAATTTCCACATCATACCAATGGAGCAATCTGCAGCTTTGACATATTTAACGTGTATCAGCTCCTCTACACAATGGGTCTTTAGTGCCTTTGGGACTTTAACCCACGACTCGACGGAAACAACGCCACCACGAATTCGCGACATGACCACTAGATTACAGCCAAATAGATAATCTCATGAATTAGAGCGAACTACTCGTAAATCAACAAAACTATAAAACACCCACCTGTTCCATTAGAGAAAGCCAAACCAGCAAATCCAGATAGAAGCAATAACTCCAACATAACTTCGTTGTTTTATCCACAAATTCAAACAATTTTTTGCACAATTCTTGTAAGCGATGCTATTTGACATATTACCGTTTATATATATACGAGGGCTATCCAGAAAGTATATTACGTTTTGGAATAAAAAATAAACAAATTATAGGAAACAAATTTTATTATATACAGATGAAAGCCACACTCAAATACTACTTTTCTACATAGTCACCATTCAAATTAAGGCATTTATCGTAGCGATGTACGAGCTTGGAAATTCCTTCGTCGAAAAATTCGGCCGCCTGCGCCTTTAACCACTTCGTTACTTCTTCTTGCAGCTGTGCGTCGTCATCAAAACGCTGCATAGCCAGCCACTTCTTCATTGCTGGGAATAGGTGGAAGTCGCTCGGTGCCAGGTCAGGACTGTACGGCGGATGAGGAAACAACTCCCACTTAAAAGATTCAAGAACTTTACGAGTGACATTTGCCGTGTGGGGCCGGGCGTTGTCGTGAATCAACAAGATCTTAGAGCTCAACATTCCTCTGCGCTTGTTTTGAATTGCTCTTCTGAGTTTTTGGAGAGTTTGGCAATACCTTTGAGAGTTTATTGTAGTGCCTCTTTCCAGGAAGTCCACCAAAATCACACCTTTTCTGTCCCAAAAAACAGTCGCCATCATCTTCCTTGCCGACATTGTTTGCATGCATTTCTTGGGTTTTTGGGGAGAACTTGTGTGCCCCCACTGCATTGATTGCAATTTCGTTTCACAGTTCACGTGTTTCACCCATGTTTCGTCACCAGTAACGATGCGATCGAGTAAAGAGTCACCATCCTTATGGTAAGCGTCCAAAAAGTTCAACGCTGCAGCCATTCGCTGATTTTTTTGGTCCTCTGTCAAGATTTTTGGAATCCATCTTGCACAAAACTTGTGGTAACCAAGCTTTTCGCTGATGATTTCATGCAACAAACTTCGCGAAATTTGTGGAAAACTCAAAGAAAGTTCCGTTATTGTGAAATTTCGATTTTCACGGACTTTAGCATCGACTTTTTCGACAAGTTCGGCAGTCACTATGCTGGGTCTCCCACTTCGATCTTCGTCGTGAACATTGGTTCGGCCATTTTTAAATCTTATGACCCACTGACGCACTCCACCTTCAGTGATAATGTTGTCCCCATACACTTCACAAAGCTGCCGATAGATTTCTATCGGTTTACAGTTTTTTGCAGTCAGAAACCTTATTACTGCACGCACCTCGCGGGATTTTCAATTAACGCAGACATTTTAAACCGTCACAGTATCTGAACAGAGCACAGCACGAACCTCTCACTAGCACGGTTAGATGCCCACTGAGCTGCGCAACGCTCTGACCCCAAGATGGCCGCGCTAGCCCCGCCCCTAGCGGACACAGACGAAAACGTAATCTACTTTCTGGATGGCCCTCGTATATGTCGTTTCATTAAGACAAGATGTCAAGCAAAAATAAATAAATGTTTCTTTTTTGTTCTTCAGTATGTTTTTTAGAAAATAATCCAATTTAAAAAGGCAAATTTCGAATAAAATTGCATAGTAATTTTATATAATTAAAAATAAACATTATTTAGGTAAAGCTGTAAGTGTTTGACCAAAATTTGCCGAATAATTTTATTTAACTGAAAAAGGCATTTATATACTTAAGGGTATCGTAAAGTTTCGATTATTAAAAAGAAATAAACATGAAATCTCAATAAAATTTATCCCGCGTAATAGCTGATTCTTTTGTACAAAATGTTGTAAATTATAGTTATTAATATTGATTTGTTTGGTTTCAGCAGTATGGAAAAAGATAATCTGCTGATGGCCTTCGAAAGGTCTAGAAACGCTGGGAGAAATGTACAACTCTGGATTGTTGTAGAACAGTCTTAAGAATAATAATAAAAAAAAACATGTTATTTGTATTGTTTTTTGCAATAATTAAAAATTTACTTCCCCCTTGAATTATAATTTAATATATACGATACTGCGGGCTACTTCAATCTACGGTATACTGAAACCAAGTAAATCAATATTAATAGGTGCCATTTACAATATTATGTATATAAGAATGAGTTATTATGAAGGATAAATTTTATCCAGGTTAATGTTGATTATTTCTTAGAAATAATTGAAACTTTAAGTATCCCCTCGTCTCCCCATTAAAAATATGCACGAAAGAATTTGAAAAAATTAAGTTACATATACGTAAACATTAAAAATACACTGCTGTCCAATAAAATTGCAACACCATGAAAGAAAGCTAATACGAAAAAAAAAAAAAAAAAAAAAAAAAAATTTATTGTACGTAAACAGTAAGGCATGTAGACAAATTATTAAATTTGCAAGCAGTTTAGGGATTTACAGGTGTGCGGAATTGATAGAAACAGCTGCCCTACCTAGCAGCTAAAACGGTCCTTACCCGATTAGGCAGGTAGCCAAACTGGGTTTGGATGACAGAAACGAGCAACTCATTCCATGCTGCTTCAAGTCATTGCCACACTTCATCAACCATATTAGCCGGAGAAAAGTGGCAGGAAAGTCTCTCAATTACCCATGACCAGATGTTTCCAATAGGTGACAGATCTGGAGACCATGCAGGCCAGGGCAACTATCGAATACTCTGTATATCGAGTAACGTGAGAACACAACGTGCAATATGTGGTTTTGCATCATCTTGTTGGAAGATGGCAGTTGGCAGGCCTCGAAGATTGGGAACAACTACTGGAAGTAAGATGTCAGAAATGTACAAATCTGCGTTCAAATTACCCTCGATCCGTACTAAAGATGTACTTGTCGTGTACCTAATGGTTGCCCTAACCATCACACCAGATGCAGGGTCGCTATGCCAATGTCGAATACAAACAGGCGACAAGAGGTCTTCTCAGAGTCTCTAGACACGTATACGGTCAACAGAATACTGCACGCAGAACCAGGACATCTGAAAAGACGACATTGTGCCACTCATGTATCTAGCTTTGTCGCTCGGTGCACCAGAGTCACCGTCTCTCTCTAAGGTGCTTTGTCAAGAGAAGCCAAAGTAATGGTCGTCATGCTGACAGTCTACGCTGTTGCAAATATCATCGCATCGTACGAGGTGATACTGCGGGTGTTGTAAACATGCTCATTTACTGACTAATGGTCCGTGATGTGGTAGTACGGTTTTGCAGGGCCGACCACACTTTATGTTTGTCCTCTCGGGGGTTGGTTATGGGAGGGCGGGGAGATCCTGAATGCCGTTCAGTATGACCTTCAGAAACCCATTAATTCCATGTTCTCATGGCAGTGGTCGGAGTTCGACAGATGTGACGGGCAATATCATGTAACGGTAATCCACACTCTCAATAGTTAACGATTCTGCCTCAATCGAATTTCGACACTTGCTGGTAAGAATTTCTCCATCTTATTCGAGGCATAATACGATATTCTGAGTTAACTACGACAAAGCGCTTTCCGAATGAGAAATATAATACACGACATTTCTTTTTTGCAGTGATTTAGATGTCGCTACCCCCATCTGCGCCGTCTAAATGCGCCGAAATACTAGTCACTTGCATATCCTACTATTATACTAATCAATACTCTTCTTCCTTTCGTGGGATTTTGATGTTCGTCAGATCATTCCTTCCTGGTGTTGCAATTTTAATGGCCTGCAATGTATTTAAGTAAATAGAACTTTTTATTTGAAAAAAAAAAAAAAAAGGAAATAATGTTATTCACCGTGATTATTTTGAAAATGAGCCATCAAAATATAATAAAAAATCTTTTTTAGACAAAATTACCACCGCCGTATAACAATTAGTTTTCTATAAGAGAAAAATATCTCATGCTTTATAAAAAAAGTTTAGAAAATATTTTTTTTAAACATTATGGCATATTCTCTAAAGGATTTTTGAGCAAAACAGTTACTGATTATTACCGCCTCAACTACACTGGTGGAAAATAAAATCTCAACAATAAAAGAAGTTATGGTAGATAAACGAAATTTGTGAGGCGTGATTGCATATCTGAAAGATGATATCTACTCAATTGCGAGCTAGACGAATCAGTGTGACTCCAGAAGTGCCATTGAAAAAATGTAAATCACTTTTGCTTTCAATAGGCAATTCAATTTTCGTGAAAGCTATTCATCTTGATACATTTCTGTCAAGGATGTCTAAGGAGACGAAGAAAGTAATATCAGCAGTTTCCTGAGTTTGAATGAGACCGTTTAATGGGTTAGAAGAAGGTGGCTTTTCTTTTTCACGATATTTCAGGAAAAAATTGGCAGGGATGTAACCTCCGTGCAAGATTGTTGGTATCAATGGTTACAGGTAGCCACTATCTCTAGAAGATCGGAGCTCTTCAGCCCACGGGCCGCTACTCAGAAGAAAGATCGTCTTATTCGCTGCATCGTTGTGGCGCTTTGTACTGCATCTGCTGCAGAAATTCAAGGACTAAAATTTCACAGCGAATTGTAACATATCGAATACTTGAGGAACATTTCTGAACCTGGTACCTTGCTGCGCTCATGCCATTTATTCTAAATAATTGCCATCTGAGACCTCAGAAGTCTCAAGTTTGATCTCAGTAGAAAGTAGAGTGTAGATCTGTTGTATTTTCGGATGACACCTTTTCTGTCTTTTTCTGTTAGGGGCCAATGATGATCATTTGTTATTTAGAAGGATGCGAGTAAGTGCTTGGAACCAAATTGTCTGCGCCGTAGACACACTAGACTTTAGCCAGGAATTATGGTCTATGGAGAAATTCCTATGACATTAGAGTATCATTCTCGTTGTTACGAGAATTTCAATTACCCTGACAGCACATCTGTATGTCAGACTGGTGATTAAATAAGTTATGCTGCCAACTTTGAGGAGAAATTTTTCAAAGAATAATGCTTGTTCCCGTATCACTGTAGTCCATCAACGTTCTCTAAAAAATGTCAACATATTGCCTTGGCCTGCGAGATCCCCATATCTTTCTCCCATCTAACCGTTAGGGGACATTAATGAGCAACAGATTCAACGTAATCCATAAGCATGAATTGTGGCTGACTTGAAAGACCAAGTATAATAAGCATGGAAACCCATCTTTAAAAATGACATGCGGCACCTATATGATGTAATGCATTCCAGTTCGTAATTGAAATCATGGCTAATATGGCTGTTATTAATGTACCACCATTTCATAGGAAATGGTTCTTCACGGGTGTACTTTAACTGTGATTTTGAAACTTTTAATCCAATAAATACACTCACAATTAATACAAATAGCGCACCAAGAAAGTGATACAAATTATATGAGAATCAGAGCAGCAGAGTAATTAGTGAAACAGTTATGAGCCTTATAGTCCTCTTCAATAGGGCGCCGCATTGTTGCTTGCTACAATACTCTCCACGAAATGATGTGGCATTCAGTCAAAAAGATTTCAGATACTGTCCCTGGTGCAGACTAGGCCACGGATAGCTTATGGTATTTTCTAAACCTCGAATAATATGGCACGGCGGCAGGTCAAGTTTCATTTGGTTCAAGACATGCTCTATAAGGGACAAATCCAGGTAGTTGGAAGGTCACAGATGTGTTTGCATATGATGTAAGCAATTCTGGACATCCATGCCGTAATTGCTGGCCATTACCTTGCTATATATATATGTATATATATAGTGTCAACAAGGCCAGAAGTTGTCCCTCAAGAAATAAGCGGTGAGTAGTAGAGTGCTCCTAATTTTTTGACCATTGAATATATATATGTATATGAAAAAAGCTACCCACTCCTTTCGATTAAAGATAGTAAATTCAATTTAAAATCAGACGCAAGTTACGAGTAAAAGGTTTTAGAAAAATCAGAACATAATTTTTTAAAAATATATTTTTTTTTCTTCTATACATATTGATGACAAGCCTTGCATGAGAATTTGCCAATTTAACTTAGACATTTCAATAAAAGAAATATAAAACAGTTGAATTGAGAATATATTCTTCATTTAAAAACTTTCATTTCTTACATATAAGTTAAAAATGAAATTTTTAAAATAATTCTTTTCACATTAATTTAAACTTTGTTGCAGAAAAACTTTTTCTGTGTAAGATGTATTGCTTGAATTGCAAAATGTTTTTTTGTTGGTAAATACGTCAATAAAAAGTAAGGAAACGAGATTAAAAGTAAAAATTCTCTGAGACGTTTGGTGACGTACGAATAAAATATATATATATATATATATATATATATATATATATATATATATATATA
>BMAW01125652.1:17387-45560 GCA_019974015.1 Nephila pilipes | reverse complement strand
ATATATATATATATATATATATATATATATATATATATATATATATAAAAAAGACTAAAAATCAGTTTTAAATCTCGAGAACTGTCGAAATTCTATGAATTTCAATACTATTATGCTCAATTCTAATTCCAAGTTTGTTTTTTGTGAAGCAGAATGCTTACGTGCAGGAACACAAAATAGTATTTCTTATTCAAGTCCAAACAACAAATAACAAATCAATTTAAAAAATGTAAGCTATTGATCAAAATTTCGGGATTTAATCATCATAATTAATAGTATATTACTAGAAAAATACTTTCAGATGAAATATCATTTTTTTAAATAGATAATTGCTTTTTTAAATATTTTTTTTTGAATTTGATCTTAAAAATCACTTTTTAAATTTTTTCTTATAAGTATTTTAGTTCTACTTGTTTCTCTCTTAAAATAGCACGATAAAATATCACGATATGAAGTTTATGAAGAAAATTACTTTATGTAGCGAAAATTACAACATACAATGAAAATATTTAAAAATTCAACAACATTAATAATTCATGCGTTAATTCCCAAAACTCATTGAGATCAATTATTGTATTTTACCTCGAATAGTGATTCTAAGTTTTCTTGATATTATGGGTTGTTACCTTATTTTTATCTCTAGAATTATGATGTATTTTTTAAACTATGTGAATTTTTTAATGCAAATATATACCTTAAATTATTTACTAGTAATTATTTTAAGTGAGATATTTAAATATAAGAGTTTAAATGCTTGGAAATTTATAAGATTCCTAAGTATAATAATTGATCCATGAAAATATACGAAATGTTGAATTATCTTACGTTTTTCAAAGCATAAAATCTTACAAAATACAGGCTAGTTTGATACATTTCAAAATCCATAATTATTTATGTACTGTGTACTAATATTATATTGCATTTGAATAATAATAATCATATATGCTTATTAAAATTAAATACAACAATTCATTATCTATTAATTATAAAACTGTCTTTGTTTAAATTAACTTCAGAATTTTCATACGTTATATATATTCGGGAAATGAAATAACTTTCTAACTGTTGAAAGCTATTTTTCCTACTTCTGTAAAAAAAGTGAATTCGCTTAAGACGAATCAGTTTTTATTTTTAAAATTAAATATCTACAACTTTTATTTTTTCATATAATTTAAATACTTCTTAAAAATAATGTAGAATATTATATAAGATTGGGAAAAATTATTTAAATTTTTTTCAATATAAAATATGCTTTATCAATTAAATTTTTTTACAATCCTTTAAGGTAATGAAAACACTTTAATTAAAAAAGAAATTCAAAATAAACTAACTTATTCCGTGACTCTTTAAATAATACATAATATTATTAAGCAATTTCAAAGTATTGATAAATTTTCTACATTTACATTAAACCAATTACAGAATAGAATAAAAGATCCAAAGAATGAAGTGGAGAAAAATTTCTGTTTATAAATTACAAACTGTTTGTCTATTAATAAGAATATTATGTAGATTGATTTAAAGTCAACCCGTTATTCTTTCTTGTGATCTCAAACGATTTAGTCTTAACTGAAGTATCATTCGCTTATTAAGTATGGTACGTCATGGCAATATTTTTTCTTCCTTTTCTTATAATCTAGATGCATAAGAAAAAGTCCTACTATGTTGGATTTTCAACTTAGAGTCTTTGGTTATAGACCAAATGGTGCAAGATTACAACAAAGTAATGATTAGAAATTTTCTTAGAGCCATGCACCCAGAAATTTAATATAGAACGAATCCTTCAATATGCGCAATCTGTAAAATGCAAGTTATCTGTATCTTGACAAAACTTTCATCGATTTATCGTTTGAAGAATATTTAAAGATCTTACTTCAAAAGTTATCTCATTAATATTTTCAATCATGTGAATGGTCTAAATAATGGTTTTCATTTTTGTCAGAGAGAAATAATATGATTCCTTTCTTTATAACATGACACAAAATTTGTAACTCACGCAAGTGTTTTTGCCTTTCTTCTGTTCCAAATGTTTTGGTTTTCTGTTGAATTTTCTGAAAAAGGACGAAATAAATTGCATTTTAAGTTTTGCTTTTTCAAAATAACAACAAGAGAGTTTTTTTTTCCTTATTTGTTTTGATATTTCCCGAACTTAAATTTTTTTCTGTTAATCTGCCAAGTACCCGTTCATGCCTTCTTCCTTTAGAATTTTTTTTACTTTGCCATTTTTAACTTTTAAAATTATTATTATGAATCTTATGGTATTTTATTATAGTTCATCACATTTCTCCTACAATTCATTTGTATCTTTGTAAAGTAAGATTTTCCTCGCCTCAAATTCGGATCCTTCTATCATTATTTACATATAGAATCATCGTCCATACACATTTAAAACTCCACTCTTTTCACATATCTTAGACATTAATTTGTAAGCTTTAACAATAAAGCTTTAACAAAAATGTTTCCATAATCAGTCACACGCACACACGAAACGCCTTTAGGCGGGCACTAAACTACTTAATGACTTTTGCAGAAAAAATGATTTTAAATAAATTTGAATTTAATTTTAAAACCAAGTTTTTATGTTTAGGAGTCACACAAGCAACTTTAGTTCAAAAGGTTCATATTATGACCTTTTCAGTGACATTCTTATTTTATCCGTCTTTTAATTTCGTAATGCGATGTAATCATAATAATGAAGAACAAAATATATCATATTTAATTCATGAGTTTCTTACATATAAATATAACAATGATTTGTAAAGCATTTAAATTTACAAGTGAGCTCAATTGAAAAACAATCCCAATTAAAAGAGAGCACTCATTTATAATTTTATATTTCTGTAAGTTTTAAAAATATGCTCCTTATTTTTTATTTCTTATTAGAAAATTTGAATCTTTCAAAGTCACACATATTTCTATCAACTAAATATCAAGAGCTTAAAAAAGTTGATGACATTAAATAACTTTTATAAAAGTTGCACAAAAATCACACGAGTTTAACATTCTTGACATATAGTTCTCATACACTGCGAAACATTTATTGCATTATCCCATAACAATATAATGGGTTACCGATAAGATCTTTGACAATATATACAAGTGCTTTTAAAAATTTGTAAGATTTGTGTGGATCTATTTTTATAAAATAATGATTATATTGCTTCATCCTAGAATGTACAAAGAACCAATAAACAAAATGATAAATGTCCCGTTTCCTGTTCTTCCAGTTGTTTTCTTTCGGTCACATTTTATAAAAAAAAATAAAATACAACCCTAAGTTTCAGCATTGTAATTTTTTGTAAAAGTAAAGCATTTAGATAACGAAAATAAAGTTTTGATGAGAAATTTTGCAAAGTAATTTTATTTAAATGATTTTCTTAAAAAGGCGAATCGTGTCTGAGGATTCAAAACAATCTAGAATCATGTCTAGGGATTTATTGCAAAACAATCTAGAGCTAGTAATTTCTATTGAATTTGCTTTAAATGAAGTGAGTTTGCATAACTTGAAAACTGAGAGAAGTGATTGTGGTAGCAGCGTGCTGCGTGTTTGCTGCGTGCTACCACGACTTAAAATATATCAAAAACAACAAATATAAATTGAAATAAAAGTCATAAAAGAAAAAAAAAATATTTTGAAAAAGCAATGGACAGGAAGCATTTCACAATTGAGTTATTATGTCAAATATTATTAGAAAAATTTACAATGCAGCAAAATGTGATTAATAAGAATTTTATTACTTCGTTCCTTAAATCTGTTTCAGGAATTTTCATTCATCTATAGCAGATGTTCTAAAACTTTTTTCAAACGCGACCCTTTTCCAAATTTTTAAAAATGTTCGAGACCCCATTTCTCACCCACCAGATTTCTCTATAACTATAAAAGGTTTGAAATTTTTCGTTTATTTATTTACCCATAATCTTCCTTTCTTACTTTAATATAGTCTCACAATACTTAAACTAATGAAATGAAAAATGAGAAAGAGAAACGAGACAACACATTTTCTTTTTGAAAATTTTATAAATTTTACAAATGTCGGCTGGATTATTTTTAAATTCTACTTTGAAAATTAAAAAGTATTTATATATATGTACTGTATGTATAGTAAGACATCTCCTTTTCCTATCACATCTTGATTCCTATAGACAAGAAACCATAATGCAACCGGTTGGCACTTCAGAAAGGTAATCAAATGTTGTGGAATAACATTCAAAACTAGAATAGCAAAAGTTGGAAGCTGAAGCTACCCATGCTTTCCTTATTGCAAAACACCATCAAAGTTGCATATCCTGTGGTTGTTTATCAAACTTATATAATCACGTATTGCCAAAATTATATAAACACGTATTGCTGGTCGTATCAAAATGAAAGTTATTGTCAAGCTGTAAAAAATTATATTTTGTATTTATTAAAAGAAAGTTATTATTTTGGTCAAATATCTAAAATTATATTTGTTGTTCTTTTATGATATAACCTCTTCTTAAGTTCATTTGATACTCTTATCTTGTTACTAACAACAAAACTCAAAAATCTTCTAAAATTGTACAAGGCGAGTTTAGCTACCGTGGGCACGTCGTCGTTGAGTAGAATAAAGTTCTCAGCAAGCAGTATGTATTAGAGAAGTTAAGATAGATTGTAAAAATGCGATAAAATGATGAATGCGCTAATGTGTGAATACCCTTTTTCTTATAAGCAGAGTAGGTAACCCTACTTTTAACACAAGAAAAGGATGTCATGAAACTTGGACTAAAGGTACATGTATGATTATCATAAGCATTAAAACTAGCAGTTGTGGGTACAACTAAGAAATTTAAAAAAAAAAATTGAATCGCATTTTACATGTGCAAAACAGGGAGATTTTTATTTTATTTCAAGTATTTTTTTCCCCTCTTGCTTCAACAAATTAGAAGTTTCACGACATACTATTTCATTTTTAATGAAATCTATTAAACCTGTAACACATTTCTTCTTCTGAATTTTCCTTTGAATAAATACTAGAAACTCTCTAGAATAGACGTTAACTACATGGGCATATTAATAATTTACTAAATGAACCTTTATAACACCTTGTGCTTCCAAATTCCAAGATGAAATTTGATTTCATAATAAAACCATCATATAGTTTTAACATTCCTTTAATTCTTTACCGGTTCTCGAATCAATGTCTTATTCATAAATTAACTAATTATAATTCCTTTCTTAAGTTTTTATTCACTCATCATAGTTCTTTTCGTTCATTACTTATACAGTTGCTGCGTTTCTTAATACACCTACAGGTAATGCTTTCAAGTACGCAATTTTTTCTTTCTTGCGAAGACTTTCGTTTTTGACTAGAGTGCTTTCGTAACTGTTCCAAAACCCTGTGAATTTTTAGGGCATCCTGATTATTTTTCTAACACTAGTTTTGAAAGCCTTACATAAGTTTGAACACTTAGCAGTTTAATCCTGCGTTGGCCAACATTTTGAATACGAGTTTCATCTCCTCCAAATACTGGATTAATTCGTTTTACCACTCGATAACACATTTCTCTTGATATACCTCTGAATCCACAACATCCGCTTCTACAGACCATACATCAATTAATTAATTAACAGTCCCTTTTTGAGCTTTTTTTCTTTCCTCGTATCAATTTGTGTAATTTGCATCCTTGTCTTTCTTTAATAAATTTTCCTCGACCCTTTTTAACACATTGAAAATGGTTGATCTCAAAGCGATTCGCTTCCGTTTTAATTGATCTAATTGTTCAGATATTTCTTCAATATGAAAATGTACAGAAGACTGCAAGCAATTATTAAATCAATGAATTTTGAATCAGGTTTTGAATTAGTTGGAATCAAGCCACTAATACTTTTAAATTTAAATAAAATATTTTCATGCTTTTACCTTATTTTTCAGGACAAAGTCTTCCCCTAGCCTCAATTCTTTTTATAGGTATAAAGCTCAGACCTAGATAGTTAATAAGTGGATTGTAGGATTTTTTAATAACTATCGAATTCATAGGAGTTTGCCCACAAAGTTAACTTAAACTAGAATGACCCCCAAAAATGGGTTTACATGCCCAAATTAACATCTTTTATCCCCAAGATTCCTGTTAACGTGAAGTTTGTTGAGACCCCACTCTAAAAAGAGAGGATAGAAGATGAGAAACACTCCCGTATGGTCATTTAATATGGTGCTGGTACATACGAAAAAGTGAGCAAAATCACACAACCAACAGGGGATCGCTTTTTAGCGTTAACAGTGCCCATTACTTCATTATAAATCACTTACATATTGAAATTGATGACACTTCTCATTTGAATAATCATCACCTTAAATATATTCCTAGCATTTGTCAATTAATTTTAAATTATAAAATTTATTTTTGATTTTTAAAATTGATAACCGGTGACCTTCACGGGAGTCGCGACCCCACCAGTTGGGAATTAGTGATCTAAAGCCCCCTACTTTAATTTTTCACATTAAAATATTATAATTAAAATGCTTATACCATATTAGCCCGAATATAACGCGATATTTTTTGTCTAAACATTTCCCGTTAAAGTTTTGACTTGCGCTTAAATTCGAGATTTTTGTAATGAAATGTAACAACTCTTGAAACAATCTTAACTTTACTTAATTTGTTTTACGTTACTTAATTTTATTGCCATGAATATAATTATTTTAATTATATTCATGGCAATATAATTAAAATAATTATATTCATGGTTAATTATTTTAATTTATAAAATTAAAATAATTAACCATGTTATTAGTTATTTTAAATAAATAAATGCTTATCTAAGTTATATTTTTTTAGAACTCTTTTTTGTAAAATGAATGGATAGCATTAAATTCATCATTTTTTAAAAAATATCTTTATAAAAAATGTTGGTGTAGCGTTACATTCGGATTAATACGGTATTATAAGAAATGCAAAAGATTATATTTTAAAAGTTTCATGAGGATATTAATATAATTTTCGGAATGTGTGCTCTAACTATGATTGACATAATTGTATAATATTTGATATAATTATATCTTAATATGAATATTTAGCATATTATTATAGAGGAACAAATTTAACTGTTAATAAATTAAGCGAAAAAATTGTTTTCTGCTATACTTTTTTGTATGTTAACAAAAGTAAATAATATTATATGGTAGAAATGGAGAATAATTTAACAATAAGATATATGCCCAGATTATCCGAACTTTGATATGAGATTTACAACATCAACGTGAACAGGCGGAATCATTGTGTTCCCCGATATCAGGAAACACCCTTGTAGTCATAATAGTATTCCTAAATAAGAATTTTAGACGTAATTCAAAGATGAATAAGTTAACCTATAAGTCTTTGCTTTTAATTTCATATGCTTATTTAATGAACACAAAACCAAATGCGGGATAGTAAAAATGCAGTATTTCTTCGAAATTATAACATGCCTTATGAAATTAATATTAAATAGTGGTAGAGTGAATACTTCCATTTAACCTTTTCTTCTTTATGCATGGAATGAACATTACCAAGGGTGAATAAAACATACTATTGGAGAATAAATGAAGGAAAAAAAGCAAGGAATGTTAATTTGTGATTAACACTTTGAGAGGATGCTTGAATTTTCATCTTACAGAGAATCCCGATTACAAGCGTAGTAACAATTGATACGCAGGACACAAGAAAAAATTAGATATCTCTTCTTCGTTATCAAAAGGAAGGGGCTTAATACTTCTACTGCTGTAAGTCATCTCATAAAGTTGTGTGTTTGAAAGAAAAAACTTCTTGTTTATATGGTTATAATTTTACTTATGCAGGGCAAAGAGTAATGTCAATGTTATTCGCAAACAGACAAGAATAATGTTCTTTTTTAAACTAAAATCTAGATTCTTGATAATTAAAATTTCAATCGATATTTTTTTTTTTATTTCTCAGCAATGCTTTTATTACATTCTGCTGCAATTAAAGATTTAATCGGTAACTAAGTTCCAGAATAAAAGTTTTCAGGATATATTGCAATGTTAATCTTACACCAAAAGTAAAGTTCAAGTACAATTGTCATCCACACTGATGCAAATACATCCATCGACACTTCATGAAGATGTATTGAATTTTGAATTAAAACATTAATAGGATAAATATGAGATAGAAATTCTGATGCTTGTGAGTAATCGTAAAATATTGTACATTTAAAAAACGAGGCATTTAATAATAAAGAAGCTCCAGTTCATGGATTAGACCAAAAATTAAGATTTTACTTAATCTTGTTTTACTTTTGGGAAAACATGGCATCAGTTCTTATTCATACTCAGAAATAATTAAAAATGAATACAAGTGTTAGAAATATTCAATTAATATATTTGAGGTTATTTGAGGTAATTTGCTTTTTTACAGATAGATTATTATGTAAGCTTTAATCCTTTATCTTTTCAGACACAATAAAAATAATACAATTTGAAATCATTTGATTTATTCGTTTCATAATGAGATCTATGTATACATATTATTTGGCATATGTTCTCAGAAGTGATTGCAAAGTAGTTATTCATAATAACTCTTTCATCGATTGTATACCAATGTGGTTATAAAGATATTTTAAATTAAATTTTTCTACTATTGAAACTAATAAATAAATTTATATTTTTCTTATGATATCAATTATACTTTCCCTGTTTTTGACTGATGTAGATTATGTTTTTGTAGTGCAGTATTGTAATAAACTGTAAGTTATAATATCCTGAAGATATTTAAATATGATTTTACTAACAAATTAATTTTGAATCATATAATATTGAATTTCTATTTTTTTATAACTTTCCTTAAAGATCCTAGTAAAAGTTTCACTGAGGCATCGGGCTTTAATTATAAGAAGATATAAGCTTGTACTTTATCTATATTCTGACTGCTCATTTCACTGAATTTGAAATAGATTTTATTTTGATGGTGAGAATACGAATTTTATTATTATATCCAAGAGTTTAAGTTATATCTTTATGTGCTCATATTTTATAAGTTCAAGAACTATCATAACAATCGTAGAAACTGATACGATTTGTTATTGTGTGCGGAGTTGTCAAATTCAAGCCTGCAGAGTATAGGAACAATATTTTTTCAAATTCAAATTTCTGTTCTTTTCTTGACATTTCAAGGAATATTTGAAAAGGTTAATACATAAAATTGAATAAGTAATATTTCAAAAATTGAAAAACAGTTTAATCGTAAAGAGAAACACGCTATATTTTCTGAAATGTTTCGCAGTTTATCAGAGCCAGTTTTTAATTTAATGTGATCAAACTTTCAATTCAATTTGGGCATTCACTTGGTTTTACACACTTGTCTTCCAATTGAATGTATCCATCATCACATGTGCAGCCGGGAATGCAATTCAATGTACAAATTCGAGGAGGATTATTGCGGTTCTCGCATGTGATTGGGCATGCTGTTCCGCAACTGTCTTCATGTGAATGTTCCGGGCATTGGGTAGCTACATTGAAAAAAAAAGTATGTGTGAGTATTAAATATAGATATATGTAGAAATTAATTCTTTATATCACATTTATGTCTTATAATTACATATGCCATAGATACATAAGATGTGCCAAAAGTCATTTTACAATTTTAAAAAATCCATAACTTTTGTGAAAATTAATTTTGGTGGGCTTAGGTTTCATAATCTGAAAACCGGGAATGAGATTTTAATTATAGAAAAATACAACACTGTGTGAAAATTATTCTATGTTACTATTCAAGTGAAGGTTCCAACATTCTCGCATATAGAACATGTGTGCTTCATTTTCATTCAATAACGCCTTCCGCTAGATCTAAGATATTGACATGAGTTTAACATTTCGTGACATAAGAGTCTGCCACAGATACTCCCAGAACTGAAAGCCTCTCTCGACTCTCAGCCAATTCAATCTAGAATGTGTTGAGAAAAGTCGGCGTCGTTCTTGGAAAAATTGGAATCAGTTCTCACGTTCTCCAGATCCCATTGCAACAGATTGGTAGTTTTTCCTTTGCGGAGACCTTAAAGATCTTGTTTTCACCAATAAACCTAAAACCATTGCTCAGCTATTCATCACTAATATTTGTCAAGAAATTCAAGGGATTCAGCGAGATACATAGTTTGCTGTTGTGAAAAATGTGATGAAAAAAAGCTTTTATTTTCTATATATATATGTATTTGTGTGTGTATACATATTTATATAAAGATGGATTTTGTTAATATTGAAAATGAAACAAATAGTACTTGCTTTCATATTATGAAGGATGTCTCTAAATTTTTAGTTCATAAATATGAAATGGGAGAGAGTAATAATCTTAATCAAAGAAATTGAATATTGTAGCCTTTAGTTTTTATTATGAACAAATCCTTTAATAAAATAAACGTTAAAAATATTCTTAATAAGCATACAAAATTAATTCTTATTGATAGTATTAATATTAAAGAATCTCTTAAATTTACTAAAAACATGGCGATTGATTTATAATTATAATAATTTTTAAGATTTAAGGAAATAATGAGTATAATTGTAAGTATTATAATGAATATATAAATGAGAAGAGTATCAACATGGTGGTTGCAGGTAATCTGAATATTGTTAAAAATAAAATTTTTAGGGAGATTATAAATAAAATTACTTGGTGTCAGAGACTTGCCATTTTAACAATAATATTTATATTGAGGAAAAAAAAAAACTGAAGATATTGTGTGTGTGTGTGTGTGATAGTTCCTTAAATAATTTGGCTATTAAATATAATTTACCTTTTGAAGCTTTTAAAGAATATAAATATAGTATAAATGAAGAAAATAAATTTTGGAATTTTAAGACAAAAGAGTGCATACAAGGCATTAAATGCTGTCACGACTAAACAACATCTTGTTAATAATGATACTTTTATTAAAGATACAAATAGTAATTGAGAAATTTCTCATTGAATTAAAACTTTATGTACGAAAACAGGCTGTAATCTTATTTATTGTAAAACTTCTTCATATCCTTCTTCATTCCTAAAACTAGTAAAATCTCATAAAATACTATTGAAGCTGTTCATAAGATTGTTATTATTAAGAATAGTTCTGAAATTATTAAATATGTTAATGATCAAGAGATTTACTCAATTTGTAGTCAGAGAATTGAGGATTTGTTTAATTTAAAAGATATAAAGGATTTAATTAACGTTCTCCAAGTTAATTTTAAAAAATTAAAAAAATTAACTGATTAACTAAATCTCATGAGATATTTAAATTTCTAACTAATCTTGATTTAAATGAAAATTATATTTTTATAATGATAAAAATGTAAACAAATTAAAGGAATACAGCAGGGAGAACCAGCCAGAAATAGTCTTGTCAATATTTACTTACATTTTTATGAACAAAATTTTATACACAGCAATAAATTCACTTTGTTCAGGTATATATAAATGACTTGATAATTTTTTAAAATAAATTTAACCACATTTTAGACCGGATTTGTCATTTGATCCTTTCTATTTAAATCCGATTCAAATTAATAAAAATTCTTATGGAACATTATTTAGATATTAATTTAAGAGTTATAGGTAATAGGAGTAGTAGTAATAAATTTGACAATTTTTGTAACAACAAAGTATTTTTCCTCTTATTAGAGAATATTTGTTTTCTAGCAATTGAATTTTAAATATCTTAGAACTATATTAATTAATTGTACCTCACGTATATTAAATTAATTAATGGGGCATTATATAAGAATTTTAAAATAGATTAATTTTTTTATTATTTATTAGAATAATTTTCTCTTTAGTTCATTTATGTATGTAATACCTATTTTTCAAAAAAATTTGTATTAAATTTTTCAAATAATTGTTTTTAAAATCTTTTTCTAACTTTATTTTAAATGTATTATTTTTCCATAATTCTAAATCTGATTCATAAAGGGCGAGGTTATCATGTTGCTTAATAATGTTTATTTTATTGCAGTAATGTTTAGTTTAGGAATAAAATGGATACATGGATATTATTTAAAATGAGCAAGTTTCTTACTTTATTTCTTAACTTTAATTATAACTTTTAAAATACTTATCTATAGCTCTACATCTTCAAGGGAAAAATGTCTCAGAAATATTATTTAAGAGACTGTATTATATCGCAATTACCACAAGCAGAAAATACAGTTAAATATATTCAATATATGAGTAATATATTAACCTACATACAGAACATTTTACAAGAAATGAAGAATCATATAATTCATTATGTTTTTCAATATCTTAGAATTGAGTCTAATATCTGAAGTTGCTTAAAGAAAAATCAACTTTATTGTACAGTATTGCAAGAGAAGCAGTAAAATTGACTTAAACATTTATTTTTTTAATTTTTAAATTTTTTTGGATATATATATATATACTTAATTAAATTAAAAATTTTGTTCAGGGTATTTAAATAATATTTTATTTAACTTACTTGCTGAGACGAAGAGAGTCAGAGCTACTACGCAGAAAATCAAAAACGTCTTCATTATGTCTTTAGAGTCTTCTTTGAAAAGTATCACTTTATGAAGAAAAATATAAAAGTCTTTATAAGAATAAAAAAATATCATCTGATTTGAAACCTACGTCATATTATTCAAATAAATAATTTATATCCTCATAAGTATGAAGTTATGTTTTAGTTATAAAGACAGTAATCGCTGGAACAGTAGCAATTATAACCAGCTCTAAAAGTTTTATGATAAACATTTTACTTTAAGATCTTCTTGCACACTTATATCTATATATATTGCCAAAATGGTTAGAAAAAATGTTTTTCAGAAAGTTTTTTAATCAAAAATTTTTAAAGGAATTATTACATAAATATTAAGTTTTCATTTCTATCAGTACCTTAAAATTTCCTTTGAATTATCTTCAATAAATACTTCTTAAAATGCTACATCACAGACAAAATTCTTTGTAATAAACATAAAAATAACTTACAAATTATTCAAAAATATTCTCTAAGGAAGAAGTGAAAAATGTTCTATCCCAATTATGCTAAGTAATAAATATTGCTCATTTTGCTTAACAAGTCTTACCAGCCCTCTTTCATTTTATAGTGGTCAGTCTCAAAAATAATTTTATGTAAAGATTTCTTTTGAAATATAATCCAGAAATATTAAAAGCAAACCAATAAATTGATATTTGAAAGAGAGCACTGATTAATTTTAAGCAGCCATATATTTTAAGGTAAAACTTTTTATACTTCTAAAAAAAAAAGTATTTTTTTCTTCGAAATTAATCCGTAAAATAATTTTTCTGTACTAGTTAAAATTCTATTTTGAAATATTTTAATACATTTATGGTTTTCATGCCTCAGCTTTTGTGAAGTAAACAAAACTATTCATATGATCTATACAAAATCAATTTTGCATTGGAAAATTATGTTTTATTAGTAAGTTTAATCTACTTTTATATAAAATAGACCTTTCGCTGAGAGTACCGTGTAATAATATTCATTCCCAAAATTAATACAAACATATTATAGTCCTATTTCAATGAAAAACGATTTTAACTTCGCGTATTTTCCATTACTGTAATGAAGTAAAGTATAAAAAAAAATCCTTATTTTTAAGTACAAATTATTCTTTTAATTATTTTCCCATATTTTGTAATAAAAATTACTTATTCGTCTATAATTTAACGATTAACGGCCTGTATTGTCTGTAAAATCCAAAGCTAAGGCTATATTCGTCTGATGTCAAGCAACCTGATCGAAACTTCGAACACACTTCTAGGCAGAAAGTCGTTCAAATTTCCATATAAGTTTGCGTCGTTTTAACACATATATTTGTTTTGATGCAAAATTCTTAAAATTTTAGAACATTCCGAAAATGCGTCATTCTTTCACGGGAATAAGTTAAGTTTAAAGGTTAGTAGCATTACATTATAGGAAAGTATTTATGGAACACATTTTATACTCTCCAAAAAAGAAATTGATTCGAGTAGAAATGCGTAGTATTATAAAATATGCTTTTCTCTAAAAGTTTAGCGAATTGTAAAATTAATGTCGAGGAAATTTACTGGTCCAATTTTTATCGGAAAAGTACCCAAATCTTAGGTCCTCTTCTTTAGCATTATATGATGATAGCCTTAATGTTTAATAAAAGAACACTGGGATGGAAAAGTATTGAATTACTACAGAACAAATAATTGAGAAAGTGCACTTAGTGCATCGAGAGTAAAACAAAGCTTAAAGAGAAGTATGGATAAGGAATAGTTAAGTTAGGAATAAATCAGAGTTCGCAGAGAGCTGTTTGACAACACTTTTTTCATTTTATAAGACTTGCTTAACAGATTGATGTTGTACGGATTCCTGCTGTATGATGTTGTGGAGAGCTTTTAAAGCATCGTTTTATTACATTTTTTATGAAGAGTTATTCCTCCAGGCTTCATAGTTTGGCGATAGTTAAGAAAGGGCCATAACCATAAAAAATTATACTAAGTCTATGTAAGCTAGGAATTTAAGTAAATGCAGCAAAAATAATAATAAATTATATGCTGCAAATAAACTCGTACTACTGCTACAAATCATATTTACTTTTTGAATAACTAATTTTAAGATATCGAAAGTCATTTCTAATATTGAAAAGAATTTGAAAGTTGAAGAATGGAAGAAGAAAAATTTAATCTCAATGACTAGAAATGACATATTAAGCCATTGAGAAATTGACATATTAAGCCTATTTATTGAGAAAAGCTATTCAGAATATACAACATTAAATGGTATTCTGTATCAATGACATTTATATTTCGTTACAAGAGGCAGCTTAATTCATCAGTGCTTTTCTCAAGACGCGATATTTTATATGTAATTAAAAGTTTCAAACATTTGATCATTTATAATTCAAAAAAGTTAGATTAAGGAGTATTTTAAACAGAAATATGAAAATATTGCAACCACATACCTGCTCTTTATCTCACGAAAGAACAAAAATTAAATTTGAAATGTTCCTCACAGCGAATCCTTATAAATAGGAAGATTTCATGTGGGAAATTTTATAATGTAATACAACCGAATTACGCTTGTCATCTGAAGCAATACTTTATCAATCTAGAACTATGACGGATTCAGATCTATTGCAAAACTAATTGCTTCTGTCGCATTGCAAGCACATTTCCTTTAATGGATAGCTTTGCATGATATTATAAAGCAAATTTATATACCAATACAATTAAACAGCAGAAGGCATTTATCTTGAAAAGCAGACAGTACATGTCGGTTTTTTTTTTTTTTTTTCTGAATTAAGTTAAGAAAATAAGTAAAGAAAATTTTAGTGATGTAGCAAATGAAATGAAGTGTAACAGATTCATTTCTTCGTGGTGGGTTCTGTTCTAAGCCACCGGAAGATGGAGTTTGAACTCAACGTCAATTGTGATTACGAAAATCATATTCTTTCCGGAAATTGGAAGTGATTATTCCCAAGTTAACTGCTCTTTAATGTCACGCTAACATGCAAATTCTTATAAAAATAATCCTATGCAGGATATAAGAATTTGATTTCTGACCTCTGTAAATTTTAATATTTATGAGACCTCAGAAAATAATTCAATAATCAATAATCTAATTATCTTTTCAGCAAAATATTTTATTTTAATTTATTTGAATGTATACAGTAGTAATAATTCTTCATTCTTACAATTTGTAGAGTCCTCTTATTATGTGTTATTCAATGCTGTCGTACTATCTTTAATATCCAACCATTCGATATCACTTGGTCATTATAATACACATTAATGTTGATCTTATTTATTCAACCTCTTCGTTATCTTATACAATTTCAAGAAATTAAAAGGCTAAATTTTAAGTTATTTCCTCTTCTTAAATTACTTGCTGTTTTCACCAATTCATTCACGTTTGAATTTTATTCTTTCTCTGTATTAGTTATAAATCGCTATTTTTTGTGTAAAATCTTTAATCTCCTACACTTTTAGTTTCTTAAATATTTAAGTATGGTGATTTTAGAAAATACTTTATAAGAAATATAAATTTATTAGAATTCAGTTCTTTATAGAAATTTATTAATATTACATTAGTTTTAAAAGAGCTATTCCTTTTTATATAGTGCAGTACATCCATATTGTATTTTTTTATTTTATGTTTATATGTTTGCACATTTAATTTGTATTTTTGATTTTTTTTAAAAAAAATATCAATATGGTGCAATGGAACCGATGTTGATTTAATGTATGAGTCTAAAATTCCTTATTTCTGTATTTTCTTGGGGTTTAGTATTGTTTCGACCCCGGTGAGTAAAAGCAAGAGATCAGGTTTATTCGCAATATCTTAAAATTTATTAATGATTATATTTTTTAATTTATGCTAATTAAAAATATTTTTAGCTAGTGTATTAAAATTTCCTTCCTGTACCATTTACGTTATTTTGATTAATATAAAAGCAAATGCATTATTTATTTATTTATTTTGCTACAGATATTTTAAGTACATTAATGAGATAAGCTGAAAATCCGTTTTTTGCTAATTATATATTAAAAACAATTATATTTTATGTAAAAAGAATTTTAAATTCAAAAATTATATAGAACTAAATAAAAAAGGCACTGTAAAATAAACTAATAGTCTACGTTAAGGAACAAAATAATACACTGATAAAGGTACAATCAGTCTATTGTATCTTAGCTGAAAACAAATGAAAACAGGAACATGAAATTTGGAGCATGGAATTTGTATTTAAAATTGTTATTTTTAAAATTTTACATTTTTTTTGCCATGAAATATAATTTTGCTATTAAAGTACACATTTTTCAGAAAGGCACTGTTTGATAAAAAAGTAAATTGCAGACTTTATAAAAAAATAAATAATTGGATTTTAATGAATAGTATTCCCTCCACTTGTAATACTTTGGTGGCCAAAATTTTCTATACAGTCAGTTAAGTTGCTAGATACTGAAATGATAAGACTCGCACATATACGCGGAGCAAACCTTGTTCCAGTTCACTTAATGAGCAGCAACTTGTCTGCCGAAGTAGTCCCAAAGATGTAGTGTCGAATTAAGGTCCAAGGATGAAACTGACCATTCCATTCCCTCTAAACCTTGATTCTTAATATATTAATCAAGAGTTCAAAATTCGTTGAGGTCGAGAATTATTATTATTATTACTCGGTGAGAAGAATGATCATCAAATGCATAAGCTTAAAGTGTGACATATGGAGCAAGGATCTTGTTCAGATATTTTAGAGTCAAAGTTCCTGGATCATATCAGATCAGTGTGACTACCCAGAAAAATATTCAAACACAAATCCCAAATTTCTCCTCTTTTATGTCTTTCAACAAAGTTTCATTGTTAGTATTTGGTGTTTTATTCTTTCTTGGTCAACGCACGGCCTGAATCACTTATAAAAATAAATCAGGTCTCGACTGTGAAGTGTATAGAGCCTCAATACATTTGGTTTAGGAAATTGCCCTCTTATTTAATGTAAAGAGAGGGAAAACCAGATTGGCATATTTGATGCCTTGTTCTCTCTAGATTATCAGCTGACCTGAAACATTTTCCAAAATTAAGCGATCAGTGTGAATCATTTCTTTCTGTCTCAGGTAAGGTGTTATCATGGGCAAAATAAACTGGCAGTTCTGTGTCGTCAGAGAGTTGTTTTGAGCAGAGTCCATGATTGTGAAACGTCTACGCACCGCATTAGCACATACTTGTATTTGTCGTCCCCGTTTTGGCACAATGATGGGAAAAAAGCTAAGGTGCTCCAATGATTCTTCTCTTTTGAGCCAAAAGAGCTGGGCAGTGATCTTGATCAGGTATTGAAATCCGTGGCGACCTGGAACGAGGATTTTTGATACTGAATTTATTGATCCTAATTGATCCAAGAATCTATAAACTATGCTAAGAGACACATTGAAATAATTACAGCATCAGCCTATGGGATCCTCATTTTCATCAACTTGATTGCCCACCATTTTACATAATTGAATATAAAAGACATCCCTCTTTACTTTCAAAATATTGCTTTTGCCACAACTTATCTTATTGTGTTGTAATTATGGCTCAAAAAGATAAACTGTAGTTCACTGCTTAATAATTTGTTTCTCATTAGCCAAGAGAAAGAAGCATTTGTAGAGAAAGAATCAGAGAAAGGTTTTAGACTAATCTTTCTAACTATGACAATTATAAGCTGTTGTGACTTATTCCACATGATTCATTCAAAAGCTAGACTAAATCTACTAGACCAAAAGCCTTCGAGAAATCTTAAGCGAAATGAAGATGAAGTAATTATATCTCCTCTGTCAGTATACTAAAAATATGGTCCGAGAAAATTACATTTGGAGTGCAGGTCTGAAAGGCTATCTGTTCCTTACCATAACTGAGACTCATAATGTGTCCACTAGCAAGTCTGCAAATCGGGGTTTGGTTGCTTCTATGTCAAAGAATGGTTACTACCTGGAGTTTTCTTGTTATTGAGTCTGAAGGGTCTTACATAGCTTCTGGTTTGAGATTATTTTTGAATAGGTTTCAAGGACAGTGAGCAAAATATTTGGACCTGAAAGCATAAAGGTCCCGTCCTTTCCCAAATTATCACCAATTTCATCGCCAAACCGTCCTATATGAGACAGGACCCATTGAAAGTAGATTCCATGCTGCTGTAAAAGATGTTTGAGGGTATCAAGAATAAAAACAGCTGTTCCATTGCCTAAATCAGTCCCATTCGCCAGTTTCTGGAGTGCACTGTGGTTGTTTGACAAGATTCAAATGTAGACGAAAGAGCTTTCGGCTTTAGTGGTGCCTTTTTAATAGCAATTCGATCTGATATTCTGTATTTACGAGGGATGTCCAGAAAGTAAGTTTCGTCCTTTTTTCCATCTAGAAACTTTATTGCCAAAAAAGCAGCCATGTCATCATGAACTGTACAACTTGCAATATTTTTCGACATAGTCGAATCTGACATTGAAACATTTGTCGTAGCGTGCAATTAGTTTGAAAAAACCACTCTTTTAAAACTCGGTGTCCTGTGATGCAAGGAATTGTAGCACAGCCTTCTTTACCTCAGCATTATTTTAGATAGGCCTGAACACGACTAAAAAGCAGTGTGGACGCCGCGTCTGACATTGTTATGTGCTTATATGCTAACGCTATGTTTTGTACTCAAGTAATATTGTTTTCAATCGTGAAACTCCCACTTTGACTTTCATTTTTCACACTCTGCCTTCCTTCACTAACATGCAACACTGGCTTCTAACCATTTGACGAGTCATGACCTGTTCACTATACATGGACTGTAGGCGTTCATGAATGACGGACACACTAATTCCACGTGCCTATTCATGTCGGATGACAGCACGCATTTCCATTGTCGACCACGTTGTCAGTGCACGTCTATTTGCCATTGTGACATGTGCTCGAATAAAATCTTGCATCCTGATCTACTGTTACTCTCTCTTCTTCGTCGCTCTTCGCATGAGTTATTCTTCCTTCTTTGACACTACTTCCGTCGTTAAGCCAGCAACGGGTGTGGATTCTTAAGGCGGTTGTTTGTTTCACTTGGTATACTATACACTCTTTCAAAAAAATGACAAACTTACTTTCGGAACATTCCCCGTATTTTAAGAAACAAATCAATGAAGAATTTGATAAACTTGTTACTAAATTAGCTATTATATATGGTCTACCAATTTTTGAATATGGTAGTGATTATAAGTGCTTTATTAGTAAAAATATTAAGCAACTGGGTTTTAAGATTAAAGAGAACACTTATTATAAAGATTTAAAAAATTCTATTAAAAATCTCCAAAATGATTTTATTTTAGAAAATATTGATAATTCTTTTCTACTTATTGTTTAGTATAATTTCTTTTTCTGATGTAATATTTGATATCGTTGTTCATTGATTTCAAGAATTTATCATTTTAATTATAAAGTAATAGTTAAGTGCCATGGTTTCGATTCCACTCTTACGCTTAAATCATTATTACTCTATTAATTTTTTTAAAAACGTATATTCAACTAGAAAATTTAGATTGCATTAAATTTTGTTTAATATTTTTAAACTTTGTTATGAAAATCATTTATATTTTGTTAAGATAGTTAGAAGTTGAATGAATTTGTTAAATGTTCTACGAAAAAATTTCCAAGCAAATTTAATCTTCCATTTCCTTCCCTGTAAATAGATGGTGCTATTGAAACTAGGATGAAAAGAGGGAGCTACGGACCATGCGAGACTCTTCAGGTGATGAAGTTCAGATATGATTCTGTAAAGATTCAGAGAATGTCAAATGTGGAATCTTAGGAATTTTAATGTTTTGTTGTAATGTGACATAGTAAAATAAAATTAATTTTGTGAGAACATCTAGCCTTTTTTGCCAAGAGTCAATTTAATGTAATAAAGAGCCGAAAGAAGAAACCCGCCTGTCTGAGAAATTTTCTTACTTCGAAATAAGAGCGAAATATAGTTGAAAAAAGGGCTATTAGAACTGTATAATTATTTGATTCAGGATATACATACATATTTAATGCATTAATTTTAACAATGTATTACCTGTTTTTAATTAGCTAAAAAGCATTAAAATACATCACGATTTTTTAAAAAGAATTTATAAATTAAACATTCAAAATATGTTACTTAAGTTTTTGTATGGTATGATGACAGCTATTTTGAATTTAGACTCTAGAAATGTAACAATTTTTTACTGAACTTAAGAGAAATTTAGTTTATTGTTTTTAACTATTTTAATAATTTTTATAGATATTTTTTAAGAATAAGTGCATGCATGTAATGTATATATTAATTAGTTAAATTAGAATGATGATATCATTCTATGGTTACTTTATTCATTTGTTATATTTTGGGGTGTAAAATACTTGAATGCAATATCATCGATTCTTTGCTTTTGGTGTTAACCAATTAGCTATTAACTAATTGGTACAGTTGCTTGAATCTAGAAAATGTATTTAACCAGATCTATTCTTCCAAAGTCAAATAGGCGTTTAAAATTATTTTTATATCCATTTTAATTTTCAATGTTTTAATTTATAAGATTGTTTGATACTCACACGCACACACACAAAGGTATTTTTAGCTTAGTTTTTCTTTATGAATAGTGTTCCTGTTTTTTTTTTATCATTTATACTTCCTTATACACATAATCTCTCTCTCTCTCTCTCTCTCTCTCTCTCTCTATATATATATATATATATATATATATATATATATAACTATATATATAAACGAAATACCACTGACTGACTCATTACGAGATCTCCAAGACTATACAACCGATTGACTTGAAATTTAGCACAGTTACTCATTTAGCGATGTAGACGCTCACTAAGAACGGATTTTACGGAAGTCTTATCCAAAATATAATTTTCATCCGTTAATCTACTCTTACCCATCGGTTCTGTAATTTCTGGTGACTTTATCGCCAAAAATGACATGACCGACGCCAAACGGAATGTATATTTTTATATGTATTCTGTGTATTGTCACCAATTAAGTTTACTTGGTGAGATTTGCGCGTGCGAAATGGAAAAATACCAAATAATTTTATACTGAAGTACTGATAGAGGATTGGCAAAATTTTGGCGAAGAGGCTCTACATGCGAAATATTGTGCACGTTGAAAATAGGAAACGTACATATTTAGCGATAGAAATAAATCAGTTTGGAATCCCACGGTTGGTGAAAGTGTAGTTTATCTCCAAAACCGAGAGGGATTTTGAAAAATACTAAAATGGCCACTTCTTACGGAATAGCGCACACGCAAGACAATCTTTGTTTACTGGAGGACCTCGCTACATGCATGAACGAACTCAAGAGGCTATGACATAAGTAAGACATTTTGGCCGTCCCGACTTGCACGACTTTTTTTTTAAGGATTGTAGTCACTTGGAATCCTAAATGGTCAGAAATCAAAGATGTCTTGAGGAAAGGATTTAATTCTTATGATAGACACAATGCAATTGCAAGGGTATTTCATTTGAAAGCTAAACACATGATGAATTTTCTGACAAAAGGTTGCATCTTTAACAATACTATGGGTAACATGTATATGGTAGAATGAATTTTATCCATTTTCTGTATATATGGGGGGAAGTTTTACTAATTTTTTTTATTTTTCTCATATATTTGAATGTTGTGGAAAGCCATTATTACAGGCAATCAATTTCTTAAAATTTTAAATTTAGATTATCATTAGCGTTTTAAAAATTGAAACTTTTCTTGATATTTTGCGTATAGGTTCCCAAATATTATATTATCGTCTGCCCAGCGAAGTGGGCGGTTATCAGCTAGTGTATATATATGTAGAATCCTAACTACAGAAATGGGATACATGGCTCGTTTTAAAGATGTCTAGGGGTTTTCTGGATTCAATAACAAAGTGGATTTTTAGAAGATGACATTTAATTAAACCATATATTATTGTACAGTATTTACTAAGTTAAAGTAGAACTATTGATTATGCAATTAAAGAATTATCAGATCGCACGTCTTTTTCTGTTGGTTGCCTCTTCCATCTAGCTTGCGCTAGCCATGCTTGTGCCTCTCGTGCTTGCGCTTTTAACCAAAAGAACAAATGGCGCCATATAGTGTTGGAAGGCGTCTCAAAATGTAAAAATCCCCCCCCCACACACATGCTTTAAATTATATAACTTGGTAGATAGTGATGTGATCTTTTGACTTTTAATTTCTTTTTTAATGTTTTATGTGCGAACTTTAGATAATTGACAGTTTGATTCTAGAATTTAGTGCTAGAATATTGGCAACAACTACAACTAGTAATTTGTATCGATTGAAAATTCTTATTGGCGTCTTTCAAGTTTCTTTGTAATTTTAACTCTGTATTATTTGGTTTTTGTTCAGTTTGCAATATTTGAATTCACGAGTTTTCAGCATGTAAAATGAAAGTGAATGATATTTCTAAATTTAAAGTACATTTAAAAGTTAATGTTTAGCTGATTATTTTGTTTTTAATGTATTTCGTACACCATGTTTGTAGATATCTATTTGTAGAGATATGTACATGTAAACAATTCTTTTTGGTTTATTTTGTATATTTTTAATAAAATTTTTGTTCGATCGTTATTTTAGTTTTTTTAAGGATTAAATTGGGCTTCTATTGTTTTTTCCTTCTGTGTTTTTCAATGATATTGCGTTTGCTTTTAACTTCTAATGTGACCAATAATTCTAGAATAACACAACTTAACAGTCTAAAGCCTGTAATATCCTGAAATATATTATTTTCCTCTATACGTTTTTTCAAATTTTTTGCAATATTGTACCTTTATGATACTTCAGGTATTTGTCTTTTTATTTTTCTTTATAAATCTTTTTCGAAGACTTTGTACAGTTCAATACCTTGTGAGTATCCCTCTTAATCGAAGACACAAAAGTGTCCGTTTACATTGTCCAAGGCAGCACTTTTCCTGAAACAGATGGAACTTAGCTTCTGTACTCTTCATAGACTGGATAACGTTGGACTGTGTTTCGTATAGTTTTTGGATCTGGAACAATCAAATCACCCATACAACCAATCGCGTAATTTGAAAGACGCAGTAAGCATCTTAACTGTCCTAACTAGATGTTGGTGATATCTATAAAAACTTTTTATTGATATCACCAACAATTTCAAAGTACCAAATAAATGAAGAACATCAATTACAAAAATATCACAGAAATTACAAACGAAGAATATTTGTAGTTTTCTCTATTTCTATAAAAGTGTTCAATTATTTTAAAAATAGTGGTGGTCTTAAAACTTGCAGATTTTTTTGAAGTTACTCAGGATTATTCATTTAAATAGTATTTTTCACTGTTATTTTAATTTTTTTAATGGTGATTGTCGAAAACGTGTTGTATATTAATCTTTGGTTATTGGCTGTGCTTAATCTTTGATTTTATTAGATAGAAAAATTTCATGGTGCTTATATTTTTACATTTGATCCTTAAAAAAAGTCTATGAACAATTTAAATATTATCACATAAATATTGGAACAGGTTGAATTGAACTCATGTTATTCAATATATATCTGAATAACGTAATTTATTAACAAATTAAGAACAGCTACACTTGGCTGAGAACTCTCTCAGACTGATAAAACGCTGGTTTATATATTACAAGAGAGTATTCCAGAAAACCACTCTGAAATCACAAAGAATATTTTAGAATTCTTAGTAGAAAACCCTTAAGCAAATCCTTAACGTGAATCTTTAATATTACAGAAGTAAGTTTTGAATGTGGAAATTATAGTTCCGCAGACGAGCGCTTTACCTTTGCGCAATCGGTGCTTGTAAGATCGTGGCAGTATTACTTTCGTTGAAAATTCTCAAATTAAAAATTATGTTCACTGAGTATGATATATTTAAAGTAATACAATATAAATTTTATTCCTTCACATTTCATTAAATTTTTTTAAAATTTTTTTCTAATTAGTTCAAAGGTTAATTTAACTAATTTTTTTTCCTTTAGTAAATTTGTTTTTTAAGTGATGCTTTTGTATTATTTTTTTCCAATCACTATTTTTTTTTCATAAATAGAAATAATACTGTATTTTTACCAAAATAAAACTGTATTTTACAATTTAATTTCCAAGAAATTTAATATTTCCGCTTTTAAATTGATCTTCTTTAATTTAAATGGATATTGAACGTCCATTCACGTACAACTTTTATTTAAATTCAATCGTTTATTATTGTTATTAATTTATATTTGAATATGTTCATTAAGTGCTATAATGGACGTACGAAGTATGTTCACAAGGAGTATAATTCTAACTTTTAGGGGAGTATGGCTTCCCTATATATATATAACATAGTTTAATTTTATAATGATGTAGTTGGATAATTTATTGTTGGATTATGTACGCGTTTATTATGCATTTTTAAATATTTTTGTTTAGTATTGTTTTTACTATATTTTAAAGACTTTGTTTCCTGTTGACACTTCTTTCATTTCCAGTTTTATGTATTTATTTGGATTTGTTTTGTCTTGTCTTCATCCTGAAGAATGATGCGTTGAAATTGACAACTTAACTTTATTGTGCAATAAATTGATTATATTGTGAAAGAAACATATCATGATGATAAACTTTTTTTTGTCTTTCATGCCGTTTCTACTTTACTTCCCATAAAAGGTTAATTTCATATATGGAAAATCCCTTTTCTGACAAGTCATTGTTTTCCTCAGTAGCTCTGAAAAAATCATCAAATTGCTTTTTTGATTGCAAATCCTGATCCAAAACCAACAATTCAATTTGACTTAGTCATGCTGAATGATAAGGAAATCGAAATTCTTCGAAGGTCACATCTCACACTTCGTGAGGAGGAATTATTTATGACGCTCGAAACTACACTTGTTTGTAAGCGCTATTTTAAAATTCCTTTTGCTTTATTTGCAATGTGATATTACGTGATCTAATATTTTGTTCAATACGTCATTTGAAAATAGTACTTAAATTATTGAATATTTGAAAAATACTTTTATATTTTCTTCTGCTGTCTACTAACATTTATAACAAAATTTTTCAGTTGAAAAGTGAAAAATGAGTAACTAAGATGCAATGCTTACCGTAAATACAAAGTCCTTACTAATTCTGTACTAATTTCTTGTTGTTAAATTTTTAAATAAAAATGTGCAGAAAAATGAACCTTTTATATAAAAAATAATCATCGTCACTTTATAAGGGTAATTAATTTAATTCCAGTAATTTAGTTTTGATTCACTAACCTCAGTGCTTCTGATCTCGTCCTTTACTACTTACTTTTGTTCTAATATAGATAATTATCAGTATTTCAGTATTTATTCACATATTTAGATTATAGTTGATTTCACTTATGTTTAATGAGTTCCTCAGAAATAAGTTAAACTTTTATTGATGTAAATTGAGGCTTGAATTCGAGATTCAGACAAAATTTGTACTCAAAAACCGAACTCTGCAATAGGAAAGGTAAATTAGGAAGTGAAGTTAGCCAATGAGAAATCACTATCTTAGAATAAGTATCCAATATAAGAATTGTAATAAATAAATTATCATCAAGTCATAATAAGTAAACAAAATATTCAAAGGAAGCGTAATTTTAGAGTGATTTATTTAAGTTTTTTTATTATTTGTCAGTAACTTCTTTGGAAACATTATATTAAGAAATAATTTTGATTTGTTATCTATTTGGGACACTTGCTTGGCTCTACGCAAGGTCCATTCTTGTCCTTCAGCTTGACATATCCCTCGTTACAGGCGCAACCAATGAAACAGTCAAAGGTACATATCTTAGGTGGGTTCTTGTAATTTTTGCAGGTAAGAGGGCAAGAAGTTCCACAAGACACTCGGTGTTGATTATTTGGGCATTGCGCATCTACAACGTGATCAAAAACATGCATTAATGTAAAAAATCGATAGATACAGTAATAAAATTTAAAATGTAGAATTTTCAGTTTTTGATTATGATCACACATATAAATAATGGAACTGCATATTACACATGGGTAAGTTATATGATTTAAAATTTATTCTTATAAATAAGAGATAAAGTAAGCATCTGTAGAGATAAGTTATGATTACAAATAATTATAAAGTATGAGTAGTCGAACAGATAGTGGTACAGATTATTATAAAGTCTCTTTTTAAGTACAGTAAATCAAATTAAATCAGTGTGTATATATTGATCTGATGTATATAGAAAAAAAACGTCCCTTAATCCGGTATTCGATGGTTCGGTACCTCCTAAGATCCGGCAACGATCGAACCATTCGCTTCGGATTTTTTCGTGACAATTAGGAAGTTTTTTGATCTTGACCCCCAGGTCAGACTTGCATTGCTCACATTTTTGCTCACGGTTAATCGTAAACTGTCAATTTTTATTTCAGTGCAGTGTTTCTTGTTTTCTAGTGGGCTATATATCAACGTTTGTACAATGCTAAAAGGATGTGAGTTCGAAGTACTGCCTAATAAAATATTCTCGAAGCCCGGCATGTGTCTTTCAAGTACCAATAAAACTAATAAACGTAAGCATATGACTAGAGAAATTTGTCACAATTTTTTATAACCATCATTATATTAAATTAATTTTTCTTTCATGTAGTGGGTTTTCTTAATACGAGAATATTCAATTAAAGTATTGTTCAATGTTTGAATCTCATTTGTAGTTACCAGAATGACGAAATATTTTGTCGGATATTTTGTAACTTTTACACAAGTTAAGAATGAGTCTAAACACATTAAATACATACTTTAACTACTAAAATTTTTATCTAGATTGATTTACTTTTTGAAATCCCGTTAAAACTGTATTGGTGCTCGGTAATCCAGAAAAATAGCTAATCCGACACGGTCGTGGTCCAACGATTAAAGAGCGTTCCCTATATTTTATACATTACAATGTGAATAGAAATCCTTAAGGGAAAGTGCTAATCATAAAATGACAGATTAATTACAGATTTTATTTATCCCCTCTTCCCCTTTATGTTTATGAACAAAAAAATTCTAACGACTTCAAATGTAAATTTTCACGAATTCATAAAAATATAATAATAACTGAATTAAATTATATCTCAAAGTGTTAAATTGGAATATCTCACTTTCTAATGTTATGAATGTGGGATTTATATCCGTTACAGATATTCCATAGAATTTATGTACTTTGTATCATATTTACGAGAATTTAGATTTTAACATTTTCATTTTCACTCTAATTACATTCAGAAGTAATTTGACATTTCATATTCTTGATCCAAAAATTAAATAATCCCCATTAATCAAATGATGTATTATAAGTGTGATATTACTGATCACAAAACATAAATCTAATCTTAAAATTAAGAATTTCAAATTTTATCGATTTCTTAAAATTAAGAATTTCAAATTTTATCAATTTCTTAAAATTAAGAATTTTTTAAATTTTTTTTTTATCGCGAGAGTTTCTTAGATAGAATATTTCATTTTGAGCGCAGCTATTTTTCTTGCAAAGTTGAATAAACTGATCTGTTAAAAATATTTTATAAATATATTTTAAAAAAAGTCTTCGAATAATTCTTTAAGACAGTTTTTTACAAAATCTGCGAAAATTTAAAAGACTATGGTAAATAAAATAAGTAAAGATATAGCATGTATCAGAAATTCATGATTAATACTTAAAACGCTTTATTGGAACTACTTAAAAAAAGTAAAGTGAGCGATATATATATATATATATATATATATATATATATATATATATATATA
>BMAW01125652.1:0-11771 GCA_019974015.1 Nephila pilipes | reverse complement strand
CTATCTATCTATCTATCTATCTATCTATCTATCTATCTATCTATCTAAATATATTGTTATATACACAAGGCGTAGCTATTAAATAGCGAAACTGGTGCTGCTACAAAAGAAGTACGATGTACTAAATGCCAGCGCCAGACAGCTACTTGCAATAAAACTTCTCTTTCGAATGCAATGCCTCTCGCTTTTGTAAATAAAACCGTACAACCGTAACCTTCGTTCGCTTGAGAGTTATTTTTTTGCTTTGCTGGAAAAATGATAAATGTAATTATAGAGCAACGAATTGTTATGATAAGACTTGGAAAAACTACAACTGAAACTTTTAATTTGTTAAAAGAAGGGAATGGCAATGAATGTTTACCTCGTGTATGTATTTTGAGTGTTTTAAGCGTTTTCAAGCTGGCCAAGAAGAGGCTGAAGATGATTACCGCCTGGATGACCCTTCTACGCCCAAAAAAGATGACAACACGATGACAACTCAAACTGTCCGTCTGTTAAGTATTTGTGCGATTGCTGATACTGTAAGAATCAACAAATAACAATTTTTATGCAAAATTTACAAAACAATTTTAACATGAAAAAATAGTTTTTTAAAATGGTATCTAAAATTCTCACACTTGATCAACGAGAAGTTCGCAAAAATGTTTGTTTTAACAATTTGAATGCCTTTGAAAATGACCCAACCTTCTTGTAAAGGATAATAACTTGTGACAAATCGTGGTTTTTTTTATTAATGATCCTGAAATGAAGTGCCAATCCATGTAGTGGAAGAGCCCATCTTTATCAAGAGCCAAAATAGCTCGAGTGAACAAATCAAAATTCAAAGCAAAGGCTATTTATTCCCTTCGGTATTCATGGGATTGTGTACGTGTACTGGGTTCCTGAAGGTCAAAGTTATTGATTATCATTACTACCATCACGTTCTTGCTGGACTCCGTGAAAAAAAAAAAGGATAAAGCAACCTAAATTGTAGAAGGAAAGTCCAGGTATAGCATTCTAGTGTTAGACTTTCCGCATTATTCGCCGAATCTTGCTTGTGACTTCTGTCTGTTAACGGAAAATCTGCATCAAAAAGAGCAAATTTTGAGTCCTTTGAAGATGTGAAAGAGAAAGCGGGACGCGTTCGGAAGAATTTGACAGAAGACTTCCAGCACTGTTTTGAGCGATTCGCATGGAGTGTAGGTGAACAATTTTTTTACAATGAAAAGAAGGACGAAAAAGTTTGAAAAGAACAACATAAATAATTCAAACATTTTATTAATTTAAACGAAAATACACTAATTATGCTTACAATTCTTTTAATTATTTAATTAAACGAGTATTTTTTCATTGAACGAATATTTTTTGTCAGTACATCGTTTTCTAACAATATATTGGAAATTTCGGAGCAAGAAATATCCTTCAAATTGAATTTCACCATAAGTGCTGCAGCTAGAGTATCAACATTCAGTCATGATTTCTCACTTGTCAAAAAATCATTACCAACGAAAAAAAATCTTTCAGCTGGGCATTAGTACCAGGGCAGTACAACGTAAATTCAACAAGAACTAAATTTGCACATGGAATGTGTTTATTTTTGAAATTGTTAAATATTTCCACCCATCTTTATTAATTTCAACATGTTATTTCCCCCCATGTTCTAATTTATCACAATTTAAATACACATTCAGTCTTCTAATTTCTCCAAACAGACAATTGTCATCGATTTTAATGTCAGACATTTCTTTCGATAAAATCTCAACACAATTTTCAATATTTGCGCAATTTACTTGCAATGAAGTAAAAAAAAAAAAAAAAAAAAAAAAAAAACACCATTGTGTGTGTGTGTGTGTGTGAAAACTGCTATTTCCTGTGATATTTGTTTCAGACCATTCTTCGACATATCGGAAACATGTTTAGTAAAATTTCTACACTTCTTTGGAGCACTTTTACGTTATGTCTGGATTTGATTCCTCTAAGTTTGACTTTTCGTATAATTAATGAAATTTAATGACGATGAGTATTCCAGTTTACTTCTGTAAACTTAAATGTATACATATCTTAAAATAGGAAATATTAACCCCTTCTCAACGTGAAAACCTCGTTTTTAACTCTTTCTGAGTGAACCGCATTTCTTTTGTTCTTATTTCGACGGTCGTGCCATCTGCGTCTCTCTTGTCAGTTGCTTTCGTCTAGAACACTTTACACTCTCTAGTTGATCGTCCTCTGTATAGAAGAAATGATGTCATATCTATAGAAACTCTTTCGTTGCGCTTCAGATAAGGGATGGGGAAGGGAGTCATCACTCGAACAATTTCAGTCATTCGCCAAATCTTCCTACCCTCGAAAGATGAGTGAGGAATCTGAAACGAAATAAACAGACAGACAGAAAGAAAATGTAAAAGAAAAGACAAATAGTGAAAAGAAATCGGTCATCCATCTTCTCAGCGTTACAAATACTCCATTAACATTGAAATATTGATCGAGTCCTGGTTCTTCACCGGTCTCTGCGCATCAGACCGTTCATTATTTTTAACCTTTGTCACTAGATACGGTCCTAAGCATTTGGGTTTCACAGATAAGGGCTATTTCAGAGAAGGGCTTAAAGAATAACATACAGGTATAATACAATGTGGCATCTTTGTACTTAGAGTATAGATATTGTCTTCATTCTTAATGTTTCCCTAATTCGTTAATTTTCCTAAATACTAATTTTATGAAAAACTTTTATTTTTATATTTTAGAGAAGAGTAGATTTTTACTTGTGTGAAGTCATTTAACTCGATAGCATTCTTAATGTATCAGTTACAATTTCATACTAAGTATCAGGGATCACTGATATTAACGTATTTGTCATCATCACTTTGTTCCTTCTCTTGAAGTGCAGCAGCCTTTTGGATAGTTTATCTTGTTCTTTGTTCGAAGCCGATAAGAAATCATCTACCTATACCTTTCCATCTGCTTAAACGATTATCTTTCTTGCAATTTTCTTTTAATAGTTTTCGTCTCCATTAAGATGAGAGCTCCCTTTCGCAGATGTCGCACTGCATAAGTTCATTTTCACGAGTTGGATCTTCCTATAATTATGTATACGGGTTTCTATGGGTTTATTGCACATTTTCGGTTCTTAAAATTTGATTAGATAGTTTCTATGTTTTCCGCAATTTAATCTTCCTTCTTTTATCTATAATTTTTCACAAAGAAACTCATATACTTTTTTTTCTGCATCTCTGTTTCTACTAATCAAGGTGCTAAAAATAGTATTATAAGAAAACTTACAAACACCTAAAATAACATAATTAATAAGTAAATGAAATAAACAATTTATGCAGCGATGTTGTAGTTTAAATGTAGTCCTCAGGGTACTTGGTAATTTCTTATTTTACCCTGAGTTCTGTTCTTACCAGTGTAGGCCATAGTTCCTTTAACCTCTCTGGAAATTCAGCAAAGAGGTGCGAGTTATCACTCTTTATGCGGACTTTTCTTGTGTTTGGCAGGAGTTATATTTGTCCTTTATAAGGTCATGTGCACCAATTTTAAGAGACTACTCTTTTTCTTCCTTCTTCATCTCAACACTTTTCAAATTAAATCTACTTAACTTCTTCAATCTTCCACAACCGGATCCGTGCTCTGCATCATGACTCAAATTAAGATGGAAACAAATCTTTAATTCAATTAAAATGTCACCTTTACTATTTAAACGATTCATATAACCGTAATGTTACGCGTTAAATTCAATAAATAATATGTGGATTTAAATTTGACTCTTCATCTAACAAATATAAGAAATTTTGACCCTCTCTCTAAGTAATCATCACGGGAACAGACTAAAAAAGAATAGAGAATAAATTTAACATAAATTTGTAGAGACAGATCTGAAATACGCCTTACTTACCCCACCTTGCACTTGCTCTTGCCACACTTTGCCAATACGTATATATATATATATATATATATATATATATATGCATGCAATGAAAGTGACGCTTTCCTTTGTCGAGATAGTATGTATATTTCTAGCTTCTATATTATATTCATAATAAATTATTATTAAACACTTGTCTTCTTTTTAAAAATATGAATATTTTATTTAATTTGACACATTCTGATAAAAACGTTAGATACTCAATAAGTTGCACGAAATATTTGTTTTTACTTTTTTTAATAGTCGGCTTTAGTTATCTGTAAACGTAGTGGATTTAATTAAGTGAAATGTGTACTGATTGCGTGATAATATTAAAATACATCTATATTTGGATAAAAAACAATTTTGATTTTGCAAACTCAGTCAGCGTTGCTGTGTTGTGCGCTCACCCCATTTGCAAACTTCTTTAACTGTCCCTGTATATATGTAAAATATATCATTTGAAAGATTAATTAGGCAATATATAATATTTATAACATGTATTGTGTTAATAATCCTTCCAATCCTTTCCAATAAGTATACTTACTTTCTTTTCCATTGTAAAGCTTTACCTACCAGACCAGAATGTATTCTAAAGCAGAAAAGAATAAAATTCTTAAATTCTTTAGTAAAAGAATAAATTCTGAGCAAGTTCAATTTTTTAAAAACGGCTTCTAAAACAAAGTGAGGTTTTAAAATATTAGAATAATTTATGCAGATCGAAGTATATATATATATATATATATATATATATATATATATATATATAGATGGTGATTATAATTAAAGTTAAAGTTTCAAAACGCTGTAAAAAAAAGAACGACTGATCAGAATGACGTGAAATTTGAACGGAATATTATTGAAGAAGGGGGGAAACGTATGGCATAAGAAAAAAAGTAGTTCCAAATTTTAGCAACAGATGGCTCTGAAAGCGTCAGAATATGTAAATAAAAATATCTGTCATGCGTACGACTAATTTCAGTTGTTATAAAAACGCCGGGTACACGGCTTTCCTCGTTTTGCGTCTGAGAAGTTCGCCATGACTGTCTCACTGAAGGACCACGCTCTGCTTGTAAAGCTTTTTTACAAGAACAATGACTGTGCACCAGTATCTCTGCAGAAGTTCCGGACACTCAAGGGTATTAAAAGGGGCGTTGGACCAATGACTGCCAATGGTCTGGAGAAAATGATTGAGAAATTTGAAAAGACAGGTTATTTCGATGTGCAATCTGGTAAAGGGAGGAAAAAAATTGATTCGACGGTCGTTGAAGAAGTGGCAATAGCAGTGCAGGAGGAATCGAACGATGGTGTGCAACCGTGCAGTGCCCAGAGAATTGCCCGATCATTGGACAGGCCTGTGAGCTCGGTGCATAAAATTCTACGAAACATCCTTCATTGCTATCCTTACAAAATTAGCCATGTGCAGGAGTTGTTTCCTTCTGATCTGCGAGCAAGAGAGATTTTTGCTTTAGAATTTCTTACTCGCAAGGAAGTGGACAATGAACGGCCGTGAAAAATTATGCGGACAGACGAAGCCCGTTTCCATCTGATAGGATATGTCGACGCACAGAATTAACGAATATGGACAACAGACAATCCACTCGCTACTCAACCAGTACAATTTCATCCTGCAAAGCTCACTGTATGGTGCGGGTTTACGGCATCATTTATCATAGGGCCATATTTTTTCGAGGAGAAGGGTGTTTTCGGTCCTGTTACCATTACAGTCACTGGTCAGCTCTATGAGTGTCTTTTGCGCAATCACGTCATTCCAGATCTTCAACAGCATGGATGTGTGGATGGGATCATTTTTATGCAAGATGACGTTCTCCTAACATTGCAAATCCACTGAAGCAGTTGCTGAAATCGCATTTCGGAAATTCTAGAATTATCAGCTGTCATTTCCCTACAGCCTGGCTGCCCAATCACTTGATCTTAATCCGTGTGACTTCTGGCTGTGAGGCTATGTGAAAGATGCTGTGTTCAGTGCTCCGAGTAAACACTTAGCTGAACTGAAGGCACGCATTGCTCAACACATTCTGAAAGTGACCCCGGAGACACTTCAATCAGTTGTGGAACATGCTGTTTCTCGATTTCATGTTTTTGCACAAAAGGGTGGACAACATATTGAACATGTTTTTCGGCAGTCTCGCGAAATTCAAAAACCAATTTGATGGATGCTTTTTATGCAGTTTTTGGCCTCAGGGCAATTAAAAACCCATTTTTCTTATCCTATGTGATATGACCTTGCCGTAGTGGATGGGCTTACGTGACCAACAATATCACACCTGTGTAGCCATGGACACTGAACAGTACAGTTGGTTTAACGTGTAACTTACACCTTAGTAGCTGTTTTACGATTCATTTTTCAATTGTAATCGAACCTTTTTAAATTATGATGCTTACAGCACCATCTGTTGCTAAAATTTGGAATTATTTTTTTCTTATGCCATACATTTCCTCCCTTCTTCAATAATATTCCATTCAAATTTGACGTCATTCTGATCAGTCGTTCTTTTTTTTTACAGCGTTTTGAAACTTTAACTTTAATTTTAATCACCCTGTATATATATATACATACATATACATAGTGCTAACAGGAAGTAAAACTTTTGCACAAAAATGATTAACCGAAGTTTGGACAAAAAAAAAAAATACAGTTTAATATACACACTAAATGGAGCGGCAAGTAGGAAAAATACAACTGATGTGGACAATATTATATGAACGTATACGAAAGGTACATGTTATCTATTTAGGACACTTGCTTGGTTCTATGCAAGGTCCATTCTTGTCCTTCAGCTTGACATATCCCTTGTTACAGGAGCAAACAATGAAACAGTCAACCTTACACTAGGTCATCCTGATACTAGTTTTCACCTCAAAACCTCCATCGCTTTTTCAACATCTGACATTACCTTAAAATAAAAATAAAAAAAAAATACAAAAAAACATAATATGGCAAAAACATCTTTACAGTCTCATGTCGGAAGACCAAGACTTCATGTGGTCGGCAGCTGAAGATCTGTGACTAGGACTTTCACGGTGTCCCACTTTTTCAACTTCGTACCGGTCTTTTCCTTTGGTTGCCGTAATTCGGTATGGACAAAAAAATTGGTCTAAGCCTTAGACCACTTCCAAACTGAGTGTGCCGTATGGCTATTAGGTCATTTACATTGTATACTCATGCTTTCCCCCTTTTCTAGTTGTATGACTTTCTGTTCTCTACTTGTTTTGTTAGGATAATTTTTCCTCCTTTATCTCTGATTTCTTCTCGATCCTTCATTTACATATCTCTTTAATAATTCTCGAGAATTTCTATAACCTTCAGATCCTTTCGATTTCTCAAATTGACACCAATGAGAAGCTCAAAAGATCTATTCCTTGTATTTCTGCTTGTAGTACTGTTCAAGATCCTTTGTACATCCGCAACATACTTGTACCATTTCATTGGATCTTCCAACGACAATTTTTCCAGCACTGGAATCAAAGTCTTGTGGATTCTTTCCACTTGTCCATTTCCTCTCGGAACACCAGTTGTGATCAATACATGATAGAATTTCTTTTGTATATAGTGCTCTTCGAATTAATCAGTTTAAAATTTTATGCTTGTTTGAATATTATGTTAGATTTTACCAAAAGACGATCACTTATCTTTGTTATTTATGTATTTGTTTTACAGATTCAAGAATTTAAGTTAGCCAGTTTGTTAGTATAAAAGTGATAAAAGACTTAAAGCAGAATACTACATACAACATATAAATTTATCTTTTTGTTTTTAATATTTTAATTATTTTATTGAAATTGTTTATGTGTTTTGTGAAGGTGAAGGGATTCCTAAGGCATAAAATTTGCAGGCATTAATTTTAAATATGAATTTCTTAGATACAACAGTTTTTTTTTTTTAAAAAAACTGTATTTTAAAATTTAAATTTGATTCTTTTCTTAGATACCCCTGTAAGATAAAGTTATATGTTAAGGCCTAACGCACATCCGCGTCTTGCGGAAGGGGTACATTTGTATTGATTTAAAGTTATTAAGAGAAATTGTTTAATTTAACAATTTCTCTTAATAACATTTTGATTTCCTATTCCATCCCATTCCCTAATTCAAAAGTAAAGAGCTCCTTTTTATTTCCTGATCCAATTCCAAATTATCCTCTTATTTATTAGACCATGCTCTCATAAAATTTGTTTAATCCACTTTCCCATCATCGTAAATCTATCAGAAATAATCCCTACTAGACTCTCTGTCAAAAGAGAAATCCCTGAGATTCCCTACACCTAGAACTGTGATCAATTGACAAAATGTTCCTAGAAAATCCCCACTTTATTTCTTGCCGCACAGCGAAAAAGCCCGCTTTTATGCTCTTCTGACACCTCATCTGTAATCTTCATATGGTCTTTCGCTTCGGCCTTGGTAGCCGAATTCATCAGAACGTAACGATCTCTCTCTCTCTCTCTTTGCTAGAATGAATACATAATCTTATTATGAAAAAGGACTGTTCATTTCGGCCATGCATTCGGAATGTTTTATTAAAGTTAGAACAAACTTTTAATATATTACATTACACACACAGATATATATATATATATATATATATATATATATATATATATATATATACTCATTGCCATTAATCAATTCGAGATACTCAGCACAATACGATACATCAATACAAATCGAGACACATTAATTCATACACTCATCTATACATACATAGATATATACACTCGTTGCCATAAAAATTTACACACCTAGAAATAAGAGTGGAATTGCCACGAAATTTGGCATGAAGAAACGTGTCACACAGATATGTATATGAATAGAAATCCAGCGTGATTATGCATTGCTTAATGCCACCAGAGAGCATTGAACTTTGTTCTACGTTGATTATAAAATAGGTAATAGAGCTTGCTTGCGTGTATTTAATATGATGCAGAGGGACGTTTTTTAACTAGAGATGTCATTACGCCACCATCGCAGACATTATGAACAGCTGTCAGAGTTCGAGAGGGGTAGAATCATAGAGATGTTGGAAACCGGGTAGTCAGCTCGGTGAGTAGCTCTGACTTTACTGTGAGGAGGTGTTAGGACCAGTGGACAATAGAGAGGTCTGTTGCAAGGCGACCAACCTTAGGGTGCCCTCGATAGACCAAAAGTTGAAAAGACCGTCACATTAGGCGACACGTACGCATAGCGCCAGCTGTCTCATTGTCAACCATCCATATTTAGGCAGCATCTTCACTACGGACCTCTGTGTCAGTCCGTACCATCGCAAGGCGCCTGGATGAAGGACAGTTGCTATCACGGCTCCCATTACTTGTACTGCTTTTGATACCCACTCACCGTTGCCTCCGTTTAAAGTGATGTCGCATACACCACTTTAAATGTTTAAAGTGGTGTATGTTCAAAGTGATGTCGAATTGATTGGATTGCAACCGAATGGAATAAGGCCATCTTTAGCGATAAATCTAGATTCAATTTGGTTATTGATGACAATCGTGTACGCGTGTGGAGGTCACGTGGTGAACATTTCAATCCGGCCTTCGCTCTCTCAACTGGTGTGATGATATGGGGTGCCATCGCGTACGACAAACGGTCACCCCTAATATTGATCCACGGTAACATGACAACCCAAATGTATGCTCATGACATTCTTCAGCCACATGTGTTGCCAATCATGGCCGGGCTCCCAGGAGCCATTTTCAACAGGATTTTCAACAGGACAATGTTCACCCACACACAACAAAGGTTTCAGATGACTGCCTCCAATACATTTCCACCCTTCCCTGGACTGCTCGATCCCCAGATTTGTCTCGAATAGAGCATATCTGAAATAATTTATTACGGCAAGTTGGACAGCTTTCGAGTTTGGTCGAATTAAAAACTCATTTACAGCAACTGTGAAACGAGATGTAGCAGGAAATCACATGGAACTTGTACGCCTCAATGCCCAACCATATTACATCATGCATTCCTGCTAGAGGTGGCCCATCAGGGTACTAAAATCTGCATTCATTTGTAATTTTTTTACAATAAATGATCATTTTGCTTTGAGTTCGTAGTCACTTACTCACATCTAAGTTGCATTTGCGTATATAAAATTTCGTTATATTCTGACAACTCTTTCTTGGAGAGTGAATTTGTATGGCAATGAGCATATATATGTGTGTATATATTCACATTTGCGTACTAATTTTCTTCTTTTAAGATACAAAGCTGTCAATTGCTGTGGAAACAAAACTTCGTTTTCCAAATATCGGTAATCCTATAACGGGGAATTTTAATATGTTAGCGACTTCGTAATATACGATATACTTCTTTTTAAAGCTGTTTGTATAACAGTAGATAAACATTCTCATTTAAGTTCAGAGGATTTACAATAAGTTTTGTGCTTAAACATGGATAATTGATTTTAAAAAATCATCTTATGTATTTTTAAGAACGTTGATTTATCTTACTAATAAATTAAATTTGAAATCTGATAAGTTTTACAGTTCATATAGAATATTTTGTTTCTGAATGATTCCTGACATAATTTATCTTATTTTAAGTGATATTCTATTTTTCTAATTGGCAACAAGTTAACATTGCTAAATCATTTAAAAATAATTCGCGTTTTATTTTGAAAAATGGCACAATGTTTTGAGAAAATTCTGAGAGATACTTTATGATTTAGTAATATGTCAAATACTAAAATATATATGAGTATTATTATATATAGCTTTGTTTTTTTTTACATTTGAAGAGTTAAATAACAGATTAAATTTTTAAATAATTTTCAAAACAAGTATTTAAAAATGAGCAATGTTATAATACTTGATACTATTAATTTATTGACATTATGGTGCATAATTGTTTGAAAAAAATTGTTTTAAAACGCTCGTGTTAGAAGGATTTAAAGTTTATCGATTAACTTCATATTTTTTCATCAATAAATTCATTTTCTGAGCGTTGGTGACTTCTTCTAAAACTCTAATCTAAAATTTTAAAGACATTAACATTTTAATTTACTCACTCACTAACGAAGAGGCAATAATAATCTACAAATGACAATTCTATCAGCGGGCTACAATAATTTAAATATTTAGTATCTGAGAAATTTTACTAAAAAATTATTTTTTAATTTTGTAAATTATTTCACACAAACCCGTTTTACTTATAAAAAGGAGCTTAACTTGTTTTGTGATCTCTGTTTATGTGTTCAAAATTAATTCAAATTTATAACAGTAAATTGTTTTTATGCCGAAATTAATTGTCCTCTAATTAAAAATCTCTTGCAATTACTTTCCATTTAGGTATAAATGTTAGTTTTTCAAATTATTAATGACAGTTTTCATTAATGTAGTATTTATATTAAATTTTATGCTGAACCCTCGAAATGTACATCTTTCAAATATGCTGTAAGAATTCGGAATTTAATAGTATTTTTTGAGTTTCTGAAAAATGTCGGTGAATTCTGATATTTCTACTAATTATGAATAATAATTAGTCGGTACGTTATTTTTAATTTTCTAATGAAAAAATTATATGTTTTAAAATTAAATTGGCAAATTAATTGAAAAGCACTTTAAAATAAACAATCTGTGATATCAAAATAAATTGCAACTCATTCGTAAATGGCTATGCAAATTACAAATGTTTGTTAGAGATTGAAAGCATTCGAAAAGTACGTTTTTACCCTAAAAATAATACTTGTGCTGAAAAAAAATATACGTATATCAAATACAGTTTGGGTTGTTTCTTAATATGAAAACAATTTCAAAAGTAATGCAAAAATTAATCTGCTTTAAACAGCAGGTGAGTACTGAGCATATTATATATTTAGTATTATTATTATTATTATTATATATATATATATATATATATATATATATATATATGT
>BMAW01125648.1:122963-191358 GCA_019974015.1 Nephila pilipes | reverse complement strand
TTTTTTTTTTTTTTTTTTTTTTTTTTTTTTTTTTTTGCTGAACTAGCGATATTAAATAACAGTTAAAAATCGTAAATATAACACAAGTAAACTTAAAAATACAGTTGTGTCAACGAAATCGACTGTTATGCTATGCGTAAACAAACTATGCGTCACTAGCAATTGTAGGCAACTATGTAGCTACAATAACAAACGTTTGTTCGTAATATGCTTCATACTGAACTTTATGATCGGTGGCGTGCCCAAAATATTGTGTCGTGTGCCATCAATGGCACGTGTGCCATTAGTTCGCCATCCCTGCCCTAGACAGTGTTTGCCGTATCTGTAAACATTAATAAAAGACACACTCACACAGCGTCGGAAACTAGAAGCCAATGTCAAAGAAGCTTATTTTTTATTTTTATTTTGGATGTGACGCAGGAGATGAAGATAAAGTAGGTCCCTCTCATTTATATAGCGTGCATAACCTTGTTATTCGGTCTGTTTCACTAGATGAAAAGTGATTGTCAATTACATTTCCTTCGATCCGATGTTGAAGCAGCGTGAACACATTTCGCGATAAATCTTCAGTATTTCTAGACACGACCTGTGTAAAAAAAGACCTAATAAGCATGAAATTTCGCATTTTGGGATTTCGCTCATTATAAATTTGATGGGGGTTTAATTGATTCCGTAAACGTATTATTTATGAGAATTGGATCAATCGTAAGCTACAGGAAATAGGATTTTAAACTGTAGACACGATCAAGCCAGATGAAAAGAACAATATCTATATTTATGTTTTACTCAAAATATTGTGCTTCGGAGGATTCTAGTACACTTTCCACAAAACTTTCTTTATCCATAATGCTAATATTTTCACACATAATTAAGTGAAGTTATTATATATAGCGACTTCATTACTTCTCTAATAATCACTCATCAATTTTACTTATTAAACTGCATATGTATAAAAATTTAAGAAATTTGGGATCATAAAATATAATATAATTTTTTTTTAATATTCAAATTTTGAAATTATAATTATATTCAGTGTATAAAATGTTATGTTTATACGCGAACTTCGTAAATTTATAAAGCAATAATTGCAATGGAATTTTTATACAAGAGTGCCTAACCATACATCGCAATCAAATACAAATATAATATTTTTACCGAAAGTGACACTTAAGTTCAAATCTATAAATGTTAAAATATGACCTTCATTACTTTTAATTAAAAAATGAGAAGAATTTGAATTTGGCATAAAATGAGACATTTTTTCTTGTTGAAAGCATCTCAGTTGCGTTGATTTACGTGGACGATTCGAGATCTGGTTCCGTACTCATCAAACTTCCACAATACACCACGGGAGTATTTTGAATTCTAGTTCCGTTTGACGCGTATATCAACCCTTTTTATTTCTCATATTAGAATTTGAATGAAATCAAGATGAATACTCGGCCCCAGTATAAAATCACTGGACTGAAATTCTCGACCATGACCACTAGGCTAGTGCGGTGGCAATTTTAAAGTGGAACATTCTTATTTTTCCTTCTTGACCTTTGTTAGATTTTAAACTAGCTTAGATTTTTAAGACTCACTTTTGAAACATACTCTAAAGATTTAAAAATCGTAGAAAATATATCGAAATTTTAAAACACTTGAAAGTTCTATTTCAGGCGATTTTGTCAATACGAGAATTCATTCAGAATCGGAAAGGAATGTACAAAGCTATACTTCACACAATGTTACCAAATTTAAAAGACTTTCGTCACACACTTTACTTATCAACTACAAATCGAATAACTCGTGGCGCCATCTATGTGAATAATGTATATCTAAATTAATTTTCAATTTGGTGCGAACAGAAATCATGCATTCCATTTCCTCTTCTGCATGTAACAATAATAATGCTAGTTTCATGGGTGTTTACCATTACCTAACTTTAATGAAGAGAGTATGACTCACATAGCAAAATAGAAGTGTTGTACAAAAAAAATTGCAATTCAATTTTTAATGAAAGGTTTATAATGTAAAATTTCATTCAAAGCATTTCTAGGGTGTAAAATCTGTATTTGTAACACATTTTTCGCAAAAATTTTATTGCATTTAATACAAGGCTCTTACATTTAGTTCTATTGGACGACGATCGAATTTCGCAGTTCTGTATGTTATTGTTATGAATTGTCGGGAATGGAATGTATGTGTGGTCGACTTCATTTCTAAAGTCTTTTCATACAGAGCCCAGGCATTGATAGTTGCTAAATCTAGGACATTCAGTACTCTTGTCGAAGCCATCTGCAAAAACTTGTTTTGAATCTACTTCGAATTTGAAACTAAGCCTCACACGTCTGTATCTATAATTGATTGAATCTTTCCACTCTCTCCACTCAATCAGAAAAATTCCAGAAGGAATTCATTTATTTTTCTAACTCTTCTGTAAACTCAAAACGAAACATTTATTCTTTCCGCATTTGCGCTTCCACAAACTTAGAATTTGTGTCATCTGTTTCTTCTCTAAGTGATTCTCTTTGTGTGTAAATACGTTTTTTATTATCTTATGCCTTATATTTTCGAATAATACTACAGTGATTTTGACACAGTAGTCAACAACAAAACAGAAATACTGAATTTTTACTCCTTTACATAGAATATATATTTTGATAAATACATGTCACATTACAATATATAAAACCCATTTCCATACAACTTAAATGTGCATCAACTAAAGCTATCAAATTATTGAATGATATCATATTTAAAAAACCACATGGATCGAAAAAAACGTCAAAAATTAAGCGACTTTCGCGTATTCCCTCCTGTGGTTAATATTAAAGAAAGAAAAGAAACTAGAAAAAATCTTTTAGTTTAAAAACGATTTAATTCCTGAAGCTAATATTTTGCATGTGGAAATAACATCCAATACCGTAGAAATTTTAAGAAAATGGTTCTATTTTTCACACACTTATTGACTTTGATTCTTTGAATTGCAACCTGACCGAGGGGTGAAATTCTGAAATTGCAGACGATATCAATATTCAGTCTGATACCTACCCTTTTTCTACCATTGAACTAAGCCAAGTATTTATCCATAACAATTTTGAGTCAGACCTAACAATTTCTTCGTTAGCAATAACATACAGCTCTTCCGAAAAGGGGGACCACATGTCGTCGCCTACTTAGATTCTAATTCAAGTTCAGCAATAAATCAAAATACTTTCGCTTTCATGCTTAGAGATATAATTGATGAAATTAATTGTTTTGACGTGAAGTCTCTCATCACTGTTGATACTTTGATACAATCCATAGAAAATGTAGCGTTCTTGTACTCTTTAAATCATATAAAAAAATTAACTTTTGGAAAGATACGTTTCCGAGGGTCGTGAAAAGTTTTTCAATCGTTATTTCGTATTCACTTATGGACTTATTTCGCGAAATCTTTGGGGAAGAATTTCAATAAATATTTATCATAGCAGAAGTACATAAAATGTTGGTACGATGGCCTTTAACAGGGAATGAAAATTGATTAAATTACTTATTTCGAATGCAAGAAATATGCAAAAAAGCCAATATAGGTGATGCCTCTGTTTGTCATCATGTGATTATAGGTTTTCCCGAATCTCCCAATAAACTGTTATTTTATGGACCAGCAAACGTTAAACAATTAAAACGAAAATTGGTAATTTTCGAACAGAGTATTTCCACAAATTCACAAATTAATTTTCAAAATATTTCTCGAAATAAATCACATATGTAAAAAAAAAAGAAAGAAAAACTCAGATTCTCGTCATTTTATTGGTCGAATTACCTATTACAAATATAGTGGTGAAAACCAGGTTGCTTCTAGGTGCATTCACTCAGTTTCTTTGCTTTTATTGAAAAGCTTCTTGTTATGAAAAACAAATTGCCCCTCAAAAAATATATGTATTAAATAAATTAAAGACTGTCAGCCCACTCCTAAATTCGGATCCCCAAAGCAGTCGTGTAGTTCCATTTTCTACTAATTCTAGCTTTATTTCACAGACATTTCGAACTTAAAAATGTTAACCTTTCTGCTTTATAACATTTAGTTTTAGTTTAATTTTTATTAACATCGCACTAGAAGCAACACGAGGGCTATTGGCGAAGGACCACGTAATTTTGAACCACGGTCAAGTGACGAGGACGACACCTGAGCTGGAATCCCCCTCTCCTAACATCCACACCACGCCTTCGGGAGGACTTTGGGACCCGACCGATTTAACGTGCATCAGCCCCGGCTACACGGCGGGTCTTTGGCGGCCAAAGATCGAACCCGCGACTGAACAAAAACCGCCGGCCGCTAGTCCACGATCTTGACCACTAGGCTACTGCGGCCCTGCTTTAGAAGATACAGGAACTCAAACAACTTTTTTCAAGAATCCACTTACAAAAGAAATGAATCCCACCCTTTCAAGCATATAAAATAAAACTCGCTGGATTAGGGACTCAAATAGCGCATGTCTTTCTCTAACGGGTTACAATCACAATTCTTTCAATTTAGACGGTAAAATCTTAGAACCTGATATTTATGTTGCCAAAAATATTTTTTTTTTCACTATCGATGCAATAATAGAACAAGACTGTTAGAGACAAGCTAAATTTTCTATAAATTAACAAGGTATTTCTTTAATTCTTCATAATGAAGATATAGACTCCTTCGTCAATGTTCGAATGTTGTAGAAAAAAATAATCTATTTATTTTAACTCACATTCTTCAAGAAGATATTAAATGTTCGATTGCTGTACTAATTAATTCTTATCATCCTGTGGACATTAACGCAACTGATTTAAAAATGAGTATTGTTTTGTCTGGTAACACGCTAGTTAGTCAAAGGCCCAGATGTCCTCCCCAAATAGAACAAAAATTGTATAAACACAAATTCAAAAATGGCTTAACGAAGGTATCATAAAACCGAGATCTTCCGATTGTTCTGCTCGAGTGGTTCTGCGTAAAACGAAAGAGTATTCTCATCGTATTTGTATTGATTTTTGCCAAATCAGTAAGAAAAAAATTATTAGGGACAGATATACGCTTCCTCTCATGGATGATGTCATCGAATTTCTGGAAAATTCTAAAGTGTTTACATCCAAAGATCCCAAATATATTTTTTTCGGCTTCCATTATATACGGCGTGTACAAAATATACTAATTTTGTTGTTCCGAATGAATTTCTTCAAGCTCCTTTTTGACTTTCTGTTTCTCAAAAAGTTTCATCAGCAATATTTTTTTGAAACATCCTGGCAGATAAAATTCTTCTAATTTATATGGATGATAACATATTCCTCTCCATAAATGATTCTTAAAATCTCCAATAATTGAAACAGGTTTTTCAAGTTGCTTCTGATATGGACTTGAGATAAATTTTAAAAGTGTTCTTTTTAGCAACGAAAAATCGAATTTTTAGAATATACGGTACAAGATGGTATAGCAAATCCAAAATCTTCCCAAACTTCTGCCGTTTCAAAACTATCCAATACCTAAAAAAGTTAGTTTCCTCAGACTTCGGGATATTTTCGAAAATTTAGACCTCGATATTCACTCATTGCGAAATCTTTGAGTGGTCTGCTTCACAAAAATATTACTTTTCATTTCGGTAAATCACAGCTACATGCTTTTCAACAACTTAAAGACATTTCATCCCATTACCTGTGTTACATAGTTTTCAACAAGACTCAACGTTAGAGTACTGAAGTATGTCTCAGGGATTCATGGTGTACTTCTTCAACAATCATCTGATAGAATGTTTCACGCTATGTGTTTCATGTCGGGGGAAAAAAACACTGCAACAAGAAAATATTTTAGCTAAAAATTAGCGGTTTTCACTATAATTGAAGCTCTCCGAAAATTTCGTACTTACCTTTTAGTATCAAAATTCACCATTGACACAGACTGTGAAGTTCTTCAGGAAAACCACAAGAAAAAAGGATCTAACACTCAAAATTGCACGTTGGTCATTCATTTTAGAGGAATTTGGGTACAAGTTCTGACTCCAGGTTATTTTTTGATAAGTGATACTATTAATTCTATTGCTGAACCAGATTTGACTGATAAAAGTGAAAAATTACTTGACAGAACTCAAAAAATGGTGCAGAACATTTGGAAAAAATGACAAAATAGTGAGTTCTTTACAGCAAAGGAATAAATGGTTGTTTAAAAACAAAATGTCTCTTCCAAAGCAGGATGACATTAATTAAAGACAATCAATTATAAGTTTATAAATAATTAATAAATAAAATAATAGAGACCAGGAACTGAGGGCAATGTACAAGTAGTAAAGGTGCTAAGGGTTATTTATGGAATGTAGTTTCTTGTTTTCAATGTTTCTTCAATTTCGCCAATTATTGATAATTATACCAAAAATTGGTTTACTGTTTCGATTCCTAACTGCATTTAATAGTGTATTTGTTTTGAATATTTGTGCTGCTTATGTGTAACTAAAGCATAATTTTGAATATTTTAGCGTACAACTTTATAATCTAAATTTTACATAATGCTTTAATTTGCTTTCCATTGTGTTTGAGAATGTAATATTGGCAATTTACAGAATTTGATTTGAAAATGTTCGTATATCATTTATTATTACTTTGACAGTAAAATAGCCCTTTGAATATTAATATTTTCCTTAATTTTTTTTTATTTTATTTAATTCTATGATTTCATTTGTATTGTGTTCTTATAATTTGTTAATGTTTGAGGTTTAGTTAATTGATTTGAAATTATATATATACTTCTTTATTATTTTATGATTACTTTTTATAGCAAAGTGGCATTTTGAATACTTATATTAACCTTTCAAATTTTTTTTAAATAATGCTTTGATTTGTTTCTCGTTGTGTGTATTTGATAATTTCTAAATATTCGGTTAATTGATATATGAACCATTAAATATATCATTGTTAAGAATTCCGGATATGTGAACGCTTCAGAATTCAGGATAACTTTTTAAGTTCCGAAAAATACTTTTGAATGATAATACAAAAATTGGTCTACATTTATAATTGTTTTCGGAAATGTATCTGTGTTATATACATTCCTTTATTGTTTACATACAACTAAGGTATAACTTTAAGTTCGTCTTTTAATGTATTTTTCATGCATTTAGTGTATTTTCAAACTAAGGATTTTTCTATATGAAATAATTAATATTTTTACGCCGGTCAGGATCTTCGGTACGGCTTTTTTCTTGACGCAATTCTGCGCTTGGCCAAGCGATTCTCGTTCTTTCCCTCCTCGCCGAAGGGACTGAATTGAGCGTATTGTTGCTCCTTACGAACTGAATCAAGTGTAGAAAATATTATCTTTACTAGCGATATGAGCATATTGATGTGATTGGCGCCCTTAACGAATTGAACGTATTTAATATAATTAAGTACTACTGTGTTCCTTTTTGCAAGCACATCGGTGCCTGTAAAAACTGAAATAAATAATTTGTCATTGTTTTACTACATTTTTGCAGTCCATTAGTTTTTCGTAATTTACTGCTCATCTGAATAATCGTCCGCGACACTGTCCTTCCAAAACTTTTTATAGAAGATCCAAGAAAGCGGTTCCGATTCGTTCCTGCAACTCAATTAATTTTAAACTACTCAACCATCCGAGAACAACCCAGAAAACTCCATTCGAACTTCTATCTAGTGTTCCATTTAGTTTTTTTTTAGTTTTTATTAACGTCGCACTAGAAGCAACACGAGGGCTATTGGCGATGGACCTCGTAATTTTGAACCACGGTCAAGTGACGAGGACACACCTGAGCTGACACCCCCTCTCCTAACATCCACACCACGCCAATATCTAGTGTTCCAACGAAATGCAATGATGATAATCAAATTCTATAAATCCTCGAAAAATAATCCAAGAATACCGTGAAGAAATAAGCAGTCATACTACAGAAAACATCCTTCACATTCAAGAAGTCACGAATTTTCAACAAAAGGAGAAAACCAAAGCACCATTACCAAGTATGTGTTTTGGTTTTCTCCTTTGATTTTTCCTCTAAATTGATAAATTTGTTACCATCCAAAGAACACAATTTGGAACAGGACTCAAACTGCTACCCAGATATTTTCGACCATACAAAATTAACTGAATATAATTAAAGTAGAGGCAAGATGTTCAAAAAATCGGAACTCAAAGGACCTAATGTAATTTCATCCGCCGCAGATAATATATAAAGTTGTGGTCTTCATCTGTAATATAGACATTCTTACTTTTTTTTCTTCTAGTGCATAGATTTTTAATTATTCTATTCTATTTTTGGCCATTTTTTTATAAGTGTATGTCTCACTGTCTCCAACCAGTATACAGTACTTGAGAATAAGAGCAAGACTGATGGCAGAGTGAGGCGGAAAGCCAATGCTGTACGTCTTTGTGTTACGTGACTCCCCAACTTACGTTTAGCTTCCACTAAAGAGAAACCGGATGGAGACGATAGCCCCAATGAGGAACTATACAGAAGCACTGTCGCTATAATGGCAGGTGACCTGAAATGTAACTCTTTCCGTACATTAAAATAAGTCAATATACCATTCTGATGTTTGTATCTCCTGCCGTATATGTATCGCAATGAGATTTTAATTTAGTCGAATTGGCTCAATCTGTAAAATTCTAGTTTTAACTATACAGCCGTCGTATTCAGTTTTCATTTACTAACGAAGTGCAAGTAAATATTTCGAAACATACAATTCCATTATTACAAAAAGTTCCAGTTAATTACTTTTCGGTTCAATATGTATGTTACTTTTCAGAATTTCATATATAAAAATTTGAAATCTCAATTGATGTCAATGAGCTCAATGTCACCAATAGAAAATGTGTTATCTGCTATTAACGATAAACCTCGCAACTTTTATTACTAGCAAAATTTCCCTATAATGCTTATTAGATTTTTTTCTTTTCATTTGATTCTATCATTAAAAATTAAATCTCAAAATGAAAAAAAAAAACATAATTTTCTTCTTGTCTTTTCGTGATTATTACAATGAGTTTAAAAAACTTAGATTGAAAATGTTTAACATTGCTAAAAATTTAAAAAATATAGCTGTAAAGTATTTAATTTAGCTCTAAAACATTAGCTTTTATGAAAAAAAAAAATGTGTATTCTAAATTATTTAAAATAATTGTTCAAATGAGTTTAGTTTCAAAACTAAAATATTGAATTTCCAAAAAAATATTTAGTTTTTAAAATTCAGCAATATACACTAAATCTTTGATGCATGTAACACATTTAAGGAAGTTTAATTGTTAGATTCGATTTTGCCATCTTTGAATCTGAACAAATGTCTGGATTTTAAAAAAATAAAATTGTATACGTAAGTGAATATTACGAAAAATGCGTGCAGATAACATAAGTTTTGAGGCTATAGATATCATCACATTGTTTTAAGTCACAGATTTCGAATTAAGGCATAGAACATGTCTGAAACATACAGAATAATTTTAAGTGTGTATTGAAAACTTGTACCTCTAACTTAATCTCGTTTTTGACTGAAATCATATAAACATTATCTGAATATATCCAATCGTATTTGCTTTTTGTTTAATTAACGTTTTATTTTGTCTAATGAGTTTACTCATAAATAATCTCATAATTGATCAAGCACAACGGAGACAACGCGTGCGTTGTTGTTGATATTTCATTCTTATTTCTTCCTTAACTTCATTATAAAGCAACTATAAGACTTCACGTACACATGGACAAGTTTAAATACCCCACCTGTTGGCTTGATTGAGTGTTAACGTGGAAATTAGGAGCAACATGACAGCTATTGGAGACGGTCCTCGTAATTCTGAACTAAGGTCGACATGGACGACATACGAATTGGAAACTCCCTCTCCAAACTTCCACACTACCCCAACGGGAAGACTTAAAATCTCAACCAGAACCCAAGTTTGCGACCATGACTACAAGGTTACTGCGGCCACTCCCATGGTTCGGATTGTTGGTAAAACTGAATTTTAATAGTACTTCTATTCAATAAAGCTCTAGGGTTAATGTTATCGCTAGTCACTGCATTCGAGAACAAAACCAATCCGATTACATCAGACTAAGTTCAGAAGTCTTTTATAAAATATGAAAAGCATTTGAACAGTAATTCATATCCTGATGTAAATTATGCATAGTCTAAGGTCAAGAGAAAACGTACATTCCATGAATACTGAATGTACAGCTAGTGGAATCTTACGCGATACAATAAAATTGCACGAATGTGGGATTGTTTAACTGGAACGCTCGTCTAAATATAAACACGCTAAAAGTTCCATTAAAATAATATTTTATTAAAATCACAATCTGCAATTATTTAAAAATGGCACATTAGACATTCAACACCGAAGTAATTCTAGCATCAAACGGAGAATGCATACTTTTATACGAAGTCTTGAACATGGATAAAAAGCTCTTATAAATAATCATTACACATCTGAATTACACTAGTGCTAAATAAATAAATGGTCATTGGTGATCTGCGAATGCTGGCAGACCGAATAGTTCGGGCTGAAACTTCTCCAGGCTATTCAAGACCAATGTGGCATTTTTGCAAAGTTTCGCATCAACGCGAGGGTCTGGTACCATAACTACTTGCATCCCAGCGGCAACGGCAGCCAGAACACCACTAGGAGAATCTTCGAACACTAGTACCTAAAACAAAAACGGATAATTGAATTAATATTAAAGGTATTGTTAAGATGCTTTATTTTTTTGTTAATCATTATTAGATATTCATCATTGAACCAACTTTCTGGATTTTTTGAAATCATATCAGACATATGGATAACCTTTCTGGTTTCAAACTTGGAAGCCCTGTTGAAAAAAGGTGAAATGGACGTTTCCACCACATTCCCCAGCAGTAAGTGAAGGGTTGATGGAAAAGTTTATTAACGCAATAATTGGATATGTTTATACTGCGCGCCGAACAAGGTATAACTGACCAAGACGATTGAAAAAAGGGGAAAATGTTAAATGTTGACAAGATTCCTATTTGTGAATATTTCGAAACAGAATGATCGCTAGGGTATCCTGGGGATGCGTCGTCACCCATGTTACACAAGACAATAAACCCCATGGTCTAGGGAAAAGATCATTAAGATACTTCGAGAAAGACCCAAGTATTTCCAAGAGAATATTTCGTAGATTAGGAATGAGAATGCATGCATAAGGTCAAAAAGAAATTCAAACGGAATTAATTCAGGTAATATCTACGGAAGTCTTAAGTGCTATGTAAAGTATATATACAAAAAATATATTATTAAGGATAAGCAAAACGATTATTTCAAAATTTTAGTGAAAATAAAAAACTTAATGCATATTTTCATGATTACAAACTTTTATTTAACTTGCTATGTTTTTTCAATTCAAAATTCGTCCTCAAATTTTAACTCAACTTCCTATCGTCCGATCGAGCTGAAATTTTGCATACACATATCAGTCCGTTGACAATAAAATAGTTTGGTATGCTCTAACAACGACCGACTTATAGGGGATTGGACCTGTGTCTTGCACTTAAAATCATACAATTCAATTGAAATTTTTCATGTCGCGTATAGCTCAAATTATTCCTTTAGTCTTATATTTAATTCTTTTTAGATTGGAAATTTAAATTTAAATATTATTTTTAAATTGGACTTTTATTTAAAGATAGGCTGAAAGGTACAAAATGATTTTTTTTTTTTAAATTTAAAATACTGTTATTTATAAAAGCTTGAAGAGTCAATACTTCTTTCAATCTCTTACATAAACAGCTATTGATCTTAAACCAGCTTTATAGAAATTATATATTTTATAGTTTCAAAGAACTACTTTTTTTACATTTTACTAACTATATTTAAATAAAAGATTGATTTAAAAATAGTTATATGATATAAATAGAAATAAACAAGTCTTTTGAACAAATGTTTGAAATTTGTCTTGGCAAACTGATTTGTCAATTGTCAATAATATCTCGACTTCACGAGCTTCTTTGAGGAGTGCAAAAATTCATAGTAATATGTTGTACCACAGTAATTGAAATTAGACTGTTAGCAGCTTTCTTTGAAGGAGATTTTGACAGAATTGAAACAAATTTCCGAAATTTCATAACAGAAGTAGAAATATACTGCATTTGAATTGGTACTGATCCTGTTTCAGTTGTAAAAAACAAACCCTTCCTACCACTTTTCTCAACAATCTTTTTTTAAGAATTTGGAAACCTCATCTTATCACGTAAACGACGTAAATATGGCCACAAAATAAACAAATGCTAGTTTCAAACTTTTCATTCTTCAAACCTCTGTTTCAAATCCACTTCCGATTCTTCATATTTTTTTTTTTTTTTTTTTTTTTTTTTGTATCAGGTTATATTTTCTTGTCGATATGGTATAATTTAGAGAAGGAGGTCTATCTCTGGTGTCGTTCTCGTCACCGGACCAACGTGCAAGAGTATGAGGTCCATCACCCCTATCCCTCGTGTTCCTTTAAAGGGACATAAGAGGGGTGTGGAAGTTGCAGATAACAATAACTATTGAAAGAAAACATAGCCCCATTCAGAAAAGACCTATTTAGTTGAAATCAAATATAATGCATAAAATCTATACACAAACTATTAAAATAGGTATAAATGTAAGGTTGTGTTGATTGTACATCAGTGGTAGTTAATTTGTGACATTCTTTCTTCTATCACTTAATTCGATCGCCACATTTAAGTCTAATTAAAAATAGTCAATAAGTATTAGATTCCTATTGAATGAGCGTAATAGGAATCTAATACTTATTCCTATTACGCACATTCAATAGGAATCTAATAGCGAAAGCGTTTATATATATATATATATATATATATAAAAACGCTTTCTCTCCAATCTCTTTTAACTCGTCAGTCCTAGTTTATATTCTAATAACACAGCCTTAGTTTATCAGATCAATCGTTCGGATTCAAACACTTCTCGCTAACAACCGATTCTTATCTTAGTACTTTAAGTAAAATTTTCTTCAATCCAAAAGATTAATTACGATGCGTCAATCCAAACTGCAGATATCAATCAGCAGGTCGTTATCCTCTGTCTCTCTTCTCTTTTCTTTTAATTATATTTCACCTATATATAACTGTCCATAATTCCATTCCATTCAATTTTTATCTTTATCTAATTTACCTCATTACATTTTATTTTCGTTGGGTAGAAATTATAATTTTATGCATTTCACAACTTACCAAAATGTCTCCTAGGTTAATGAAGAGATTTTTATTACGAATACCCCAACATCACAAGTTACGCATTGAATGTTAGTGTAAGTCAGGGGTCTCCAAACTTTCCAGCCTTAGGGCCATATTGATTACTCCAGTAAATTCCAAGGGCCAAAACCATATTATCATTCATTGTTGCCGGTGGTAAAAAGTTGAATCAGTCCACTAGTGGTGTAAAATATGATTACTTTTTTGCCAGATGCCTCTAGCGACGGGAACGCTTTAATTTTATGCCTCTAGCGACGGGGACGATACTCATTTAATTTCTGCCAGATGCCTCTAGCGACGGGGAAGCTGATGTATTTTCCGTATCGTATGGGTATCCGTTATAATGGGGTACCCGCATCGTATCGCCATAGTAATCATTGATTACAAAAGTAATGAAATACACAAGTAATCATTGATTAATTTTTTCTTCAGTAATCGTTACTTCGGTTCCTAACGAGTAACGAGTACTCAAGTAACGAATGAGTATTTTTTTTACATGAAAAAAAAAGTCCGAAAAAGTACGCCACGTTTAAAAAAGGCTGCAAATCGGACTAAAGTCCGCAAAACGGCAACACTGCATATTATTAATTTTCCTGTCATTATCTGTAATTTCTAGATTAGTCGTAGAGTACGAGCGAGCCATGAGGAGTAACGTGACAGGACATCTGGTGGACACAAGCGGAAATAGGTAGTACCTTCTATCGCTAACAGATGGCGCTAATAGCACTTACAGAATAATCTCGTTGGTTCGAGAAAGTTCTGGTGTCTTCCACTCACTTCTAGATGGCAGTAAGTGGAATATATAAGAAGGCTAGTGGCGCAACCACAAGTCAGTTCCTATGACACTGCTGTGAAATAAAATAGTGCGTACCTCCTTAAAACGTGTTTGTGCGTGTTTAAGTTTAAGACATCTTTGTAACAATATTTTGATTTGAATTGTTGCTTTTGTGTGTGATTTAGTAGAATGGAAAAGAAGCGAAAAATTGATAGTGAATGCAGAAAATTCAAAGATCAGTGGAACATTCAGTATTTCGTAATTGAGTCCAGTAACAAGGCGCTATGTTTGATTTGCAATGAAAGCATAGCCGTTCTCAAAGAATATAACATTAAACGTCATTATGAAGCAAAACATTTTCAAAATTACTCAAAATATACAGGAAGTTTGCGGACAGAAAAATTCGAAGCTATGAAGCTCGGATTGAAATCGCAGCAATCTTTATTTACAAAACTCAAAACTGAACAAGAGGCTGCAACTCATGCCAGCTTTCGTGTGGCTCTTGAAATTGCAAAACGTGGAAAACCATTCACCGATGGAGAAATGGTCAAAGAATGCATAATCGCAGTAGCCGAAGAAATGTGCCCTGAAAAGGTAAATTTATTAAAAACTGTCAGTATGTCAGTAAACACTGTGGCTCGAAGGGTAGAAGACATCGCTGAAAATATATCCTCTCAACTGTTCAACAAAAATGGACATGTTGAGTGGTTTTCTTTGGCCTTGGATGAGTCAACGTATGTGTCAGATACTGCTCAGGTGTTGATTTATATTCGAGGAGTAGATAAAAGCTATGAAGTGCATGAAGAACTTCTTGATATGTATAGTATTCATGGCACAACCACTGGTTCAGATATTTTTAAAGGAGTTGAAATGGCCATTAACCAAAAGAACCTTCGATGGAAAAACTTGAAATGTATTACAACTGATGGAGGCAAAAACATGAGTGGGAAAGATAAAGGAGTGGTCGCTCTTGTGTCAAAGGCTGTAGAAAATGACGGTGGTTCAAAACCAATAGTCTTACATTGTATCATTCATCAACAGTCTTTGTGCGGAAAATGTTTGGATATGTCTGAAGTTCTGAAACCAGTCATATCAACTGTTAATTTTATCAGATCTTTTGGGCTGAATCACCGACAATTCGTGCAATTTATTGAAGAGATTGGAGAAAATGACTTACCTTATCATACTGCCGTACGTTGGCTTAGTTGTGGGAAAGTCCTTCAGCGCTTTTTTGAACTTCGAGCAGTGATCGAAATTTTTTTGAATGAAAAGCATCGCCCTCTTACTGAATTGCAAAACAACGCATGGCTGTGGAAGTTAGCATTCTATGTTGATTTGACAAAACATGTGAACGAATTGAATTTGAGATTGCAAGGAGAAAACCAGCATCTTCCTGATTTATACACTAATATCAAATCATTCCGGAAGAAATTGATACTGTTTCAATCACAACTACGAAGTAAATGTTTTTCACATTTTAAAACATGTGAAATATTCAGCCACACCACTGAGACCGAGTTTCCTATCGATTTTGCAATCGAAACTTTGAGTGCTTTGAAAATAAATTTTGATACTCGTTTCTCGGACTTTGATGCCATTGCGAATCAAATTAAGATTTTTCAGAATCCTTTTGATACTGACATTGAAACCCTAGCCCCGGAACTTCAAATGGAAATGATTGATCTACATTGCAGTGATATAATTAAGAACAAATATCAAAACTTATCTTTGTTGGAATTTTATAAGTGTCTTCCACTGACACAATTTGATAATTTGCATAAATTTGCTCGTGGGCTGTTTTCTGTTTTTGGAACTACTTATTTGTGTGAGAAGACCTTTTCCAAAATGAAATACACAAAAAATGTTTACAGATCTAAATTAACTGATGAGCATCTTAAATCTCTTTTAATAATTGGTACAAGTAAAATTAGTCCACAACTACAAACTATTGTCAGTGGAAATTCTCAATTACATAAATCTCATTAGTATTTCATATGTCATTATGCTTGTTATAAGTTATTTTTTCATTTAAAATGTATAAAATGTTAGTTGGATTCATTTCAATAATTTGTTAGTTAGTATATAGTAACCTACAACAATGTTATGAGTAGTTAGCCCATGACCATATCAATGTAGATGTCATATTAATAATTATTCAACATAAAAATAGATTACTTCAGTAAACTAAATTTAATTTGCTATAAAAAATAAATATGTTCTCTAGAAGGAGTTTTCTTTCAAGTATGCTAGCTCTCCGCGGGCCGGACAAAATCTGTCCGCGGGCCGGATGTGGCCCTCGGGCCGTAGTTTGGAGACCCCTGGTGTAAGTAATTGGTGGAACTTCCCCTGGCTGCGTTGTGTGCTTGTATAAGATTTATATCTAGTCTTAATCTCTTTTCACGGGACAAATTTTTCTAAGTTATCCTCATCTGTATTTCCAGGTTCTCGATGTTTTCTGGTCTTTGAAAGCTGAAGTCGTTGATAATAATTGAAATCAAACAATTTAATACTGTCACACAATTAGTCTATTAATGTCTATCAGCTATCATTACTACCAGCACTTTTGCATAGCCATTATAATACAAGACCTATTACCGAATTTCACGGCTCCTAACACAATTCGAAAACGAATTGTGTTAACACCGTGAAACATACTCTGTCAAACTTGTAGCGCAGTACAACTATTATGTTCACACTCCTTTGAAAAGAATGAAAAACAAGCCTTCTCCTTCTTGAAAAAAAAACCCAACCAAAAGCAATCCAATTAATGTAGAAATATAGTACAACAATTGTTTCATTCAGATTCTGTAAATTATTTCGGTTTCTTAATCGGTGAAAGTTAATTCTGGTATGAACATGCATTTCTAACGTGCAGCCGGCATTGTACAAAGTCTTTAACTATAGGCGGGGTCGTTAAAACGTTATATTTCATTGGAGAGAATATTTACAACTTAAATATAACATACTCAAAAATTGCATCAACATTTTCAGTTTTTAGAATTGTGTGAGTGTACGTAGGGACATCGTAAGTGCTTAATTATTATTAAGAAATAACCGAAATATTTGGAAAACATTTATTCTACATATTAATTAATCCTATTGTGCATTATGATGCAAATGACAGTTATTAATGCTGATTTGTTTGGTTTCAGGAATCTTTCACTTAAAAATTTATTTTTTTCAAAATTCCTACTACTTCTACAAATATTAACATTTTTAAACAACTTTTCTCTCACAATTTCTTAGAAGTGTTCTCAGGATTATGTGCATTGGATTAGTTGTAATAGTGTTATTCATAGCTTTATAATTTTTTTCTTCTATCAAACACTACGAAAAAGTTCTTTTTTTTTTTTTTTTTTTTTTAAAAAAAAAATATATATAATTTTGAGGAGTAAGGAAAAAAAAAATAACTTTTTATCTAAGCCCTTATCCCTTGCAGATAAAATTTTCAAAACTTAATATTGGCCTTTATTTTCAAAACTTAAAAAAGACCTTAGCACCTTTAGATCATGACTGTATTGAAAAACATTCACCTTGACCTTGAAAATTGGCCTTCAAATTTTTAGAGAAGTATTTTAAGATTTTGACGATCAATTAAAAGTCCTAACACATTGTTAAAGAAAATTTAAATGACACTCTAAATAATGTCGTTACAGCAATGAAATTCTGTACATATATTTAGAAAAGACAAACAATCAAAATAAACAATGCATTTTTTCAATATTTTTTATCATTTTTAGTTTAATGTATCTCCTCAAGTTAGCCTGCAATATGCACTTACTTGTAAGACTGACTCCGAGAAAAATATCACGCCTAAGTCTTTCAGGACAGAGCTCGTATTCGGTCAATTCACTAATGATTTTACCATAGAGCTCTATCTTCTTTCCAATATGTCCACACCTTGTAGCATTGATATCCACAACCTGAATTTAAGACATACGTCATTCTTAATGATACATATATTGTAAAATAAACTCTATGCGCTTTCTCTCAATTAACTTGTATTTGACACCACCAAATATTCTTTAGTAGACGGAACTACGTGAAAACTATTTTCTAAATATAATTTTTTTCACTCCATCGATGACTATCACGCTTTTAAAATAAATAAAAGTCAGTTATTGGTTTAAATATCATTCCTGCCAGTTCCAAAATCATTAAAGACAGTCAAGATGTATCTTCTCTATAAATGACCATGTCTCATTATTGGGTGAGATTTGCTGTCCAAAACTCACTACATCAACTCTCTAATGATTCGTTTATTTAAAAATTAAGCTTTCTCTCCTGGATGTTTTCAGTTCCCAACATTAATGCTTGAGTATTACATAAGAATTTTCGACCTTTATTATAAATATATATCTGCACTTTAATTTTATTTTCATGCTTTAATGTATAATTTTAATGGCATAACGAAGTGGAAAATAAATTATTATTTTTATTTAGACGTTTTAATCTTTACTTTCGATATTGGGCTCCATGGTTCCCTGGTTGAGGATCAAAATTCTAAAGGTCTGCAAAATAAGAATTATGCGGTGTTATTTTTTTTTTCATAGAAATAGTCTGTGGTAAATTTTAAAATATCTCCGGAAAAAATGTTGACCAATTGGTAGATTTTTGAGAGGTATGGCGCAGCTTTTATCACCCCCAAAAGCAACATTGATATCTACTAACCTATATAATTTACTAATGTCGTGGCGCCATCTACTGCTCATGAATGAACATAATTTTGTTAATTAACATTTTACATTAAAATTAATAATAAATCATACGATTTAATGCGATTGTAACAAAAAGTTGTTCATTATAAGAAATTTAAAATTACGTATTTTTTTGTTGTTGATGACTAGACAGCAATGGAGTAACGTATATTATATTTCATACAAGCAATCAAAATTTGCTTTCATTTCTGCGAAAAAAAAAAGATTAATTTGCTTGAGGATTTTAATATTAAATAGCATTGTGCATTTTTATTCACGCAGCAATTTTCTAATTCCGCAAGTTTATTTATAAGTACAACTTAAAAATCTACGTTTGAATGAAATATCTTATTTATTACTGATACTAACGTCGTGTTTTTACAATTTTTTATAAGAATTTTTGTTGATGTGAAAATCATTTTATTCTAGTTCTTTTTCCATACAACATAGACTTCCAACTGATATAATTAGCACTTGTAAGAAGTAAATTAGAAATCCACTGCCCTTTTTTGAAATTACAGTGAAAATATAAGATAGTATGAGAACTTTCTGCCTCTGCCAAAGTTAAATTATTCCTGATGAATCTCTTCTATCTTATACAGAAAAATTTGTCTTTGGGCGAAGTCCATATCTGTCAAAGGTCACATGTATTATTTGCATCAAATTTTTGACTAAGTAAGCGCATTTTTTCTTAAAGTTATTGTCACTATATAAAAACTTTATAAGGGCTGTATTTCTTGAAAAAAGAAGAGAAACAAGTTAAAGAATATTCGAAGATGTTTCACTTGATATAGAAACTAAAATTAGATGTATGAAAAGTTTAAAGAATTAGATTACCTAATTTCAAATGAATTAAACACTAAGCATTTTTTTTTTTTTTTTTTTTTGGAAAATAAATCTATTTAAGATAATAACAAAGGAACCAGTTCTATTAATTGACACACCATAAAATCTGAAACAAAAAAACTACTAAAAATTATTAGGTTTTTCAGATAATTATTTCATACATAATATACTTGGAAAAAATAAAAGACGATACATGTTGTATAGTACTGAAAAGAGAACTTTAAATTTTGGCGACAAATTACATTATTATTATTCTACAATATTAACGTTTTTGGTTGCTTTCCCCCTCCCTTGTAATGTCGTTTAAACATACAGTAGAGAATATATATATATATATATATATATATATATATATATTTAGAAGCGATTTAGAAATCCACAAACATTTATTTGCTTCGCACGCGTATTTTTCTAAAAATTATTTTCCTTGCCAAAATCTTCTTACAATTATAATTAAATTAAAGGAGGGAAAGAGATGAGGGAAAGGCTTAACAAATATTCTATACAAAATCTACAAAATCTTAGTTGCACCTCTCAACATCAAAGACAAATAGCTTTAGGGTGCTAAATTGTCTAAATGGAATATGCAGTAAAAAAAAATTGTTTTAATCGCTCTTCTACTGTTTGTATGGTTCTCTTGATCCATAAACACTCAACAAACAACTCATTTTTGCACTATATTGCTCATAAAATAGGTACCTTTATCTTAGGTGAATAGGATTCATGCTTGATTTGTTCAATATGAAAGTAATTTACAGAAAGTATGTTTTATTGCTTTTATTTGTATTTATTGCATTTATTTATCTTCATTTTTTCCCGTTCTGCGATTAACACGTGTTTTCGATAACCCAGACTGCTTTTGGTCCCAATTAAACAATTTTCACAAGGTTTTACTGAAAATAAATATAATTGAAATATCCCTCATTGAAAAAGAAATTATAATCTATAAATGCTATTCTGAATGAGATTTTTACAATATTATTTTTTGAAAATTTCGACGGACCATCGATCATTGAGTTAGTGAAAAAAGCTATACCGTCGTTTTTATTTGCAGCGCTTTTATCAGCTAGACCAAAAGGGTTCTCCCCTCGGCCTGGTTATTATAGCGTTTTACATCCGATGTTATTGTTGAAAAAAGCTGCCTCAATTGAATGAATTTATTTCAATGCATGTTATTCAGAATTATTTAGTCATTTTAGATTATGTGAACAGGCAATGAAAGCCTAAAAATTTAAACTATTTCTTAACTCTTTCAGTAGTATAGTTTTATTTATTTAATATTACAAAACTTTTTTTTTTATCATTCTTCCTTTTAGCCTTCTCACACTTTTCATGGTACCAAAAACACTTTATGTAATTTTAACCATTTTGTTTACATCCATGGACATGTTAATTTAAATATGATGTGATCAGTACAATTTTGGGTATATGGAATTAAAAATTTATTATTATTTATTATTCGAAAAGAAAATTTCGACAAATATACATGTTTCTATTTTTCACATACCTTGCTGCTTTCCGATTTCAGGAATTTCAGGAATTGGATAGCGCTGCAGTCGCATATCCATGGATTGTTTGAAAGCGTCCAGGTCGTTATGCCTGGAGGAAAGTAAGACAAGAAGCGCGTGAGGTTATTGCTGGCTAATTTCAAAGTCTCCAGGCGTTTTGGCAAATAAAAATCTACGTCACTCAGAAAGTTTCGTTCCACGTCTAGGTGTCTCAGGAGCTTTAGCGAATGTATATTGAGGTTTGTCGGGCTGGTAAGTAAGTTATTTTGCAGATATAGCTCACCAACCTCAAGTGGAAACTCACTTGGTACCTACAACAAAAAGAAAATAAGAACACCGTTCTGACATGAAAACATCATGCTGAATTTCTTTTAATAATAAAGTAGAAGTAACAAGTATACAAAAGTAAAATATGACACTAAAATAACTCTTAAAATTCGATGTTAAATCATGTTTGTCAGTAGTAAATATATGAAGCATTATAAAAATTCGATTCAGTTTTTTTGATAAAAAAAATATATCAAAACTATTACTGTAGCATATCTTGGATAAAAATTTCATAACCTCTACAGTAGGAATCATCATAAATAAATTTATCGCTCAGCAGTTGGGTGTTTAATAAGGACTCATACTACCACTAAATTCCTTTATTAACAAAACCCAGAAAGTAATACTTGAATCACATTCGATGTGGTCTCTCTGCAATACAATGCCTTTGTTCCATTGACTCTGCCGCTCCTTGAAGACATATCTAAGGCCATCCTTAGAGATCACCTGAAAAATGGCCTCTAAAGCCTTTACAGCTTCAAACGCACTAGAAGAACGGTGGCCTTTGAGCTCCTTTCTGGTCTGGGGTACAAAAAAAAGTCATTCGAAGCTAATCTGGACTATAAACCGACTTCGATTTTTTTTTAAGAAACTCGTGCGCAATGTGTGTCATATGCGCCTGCTTTTTATCCTGATGCTATTTCCATCGCTTAGTGAGATTTGATCATTTTTCGGGGAGGAGTTATGTTTCATCAGCAGCTGCTTCAATGCGGTGATGTAATAAGCCGCAATGACTTTTGTCCAAGTGGAACAATGTGCGTGTTCATCATTCTTCAATAATCAAAGAAAGTGATCACCAGTGCTTTCCCTGATGGTTTCTTACACTCGCGCTCTCTTCCGAGGTGCTCTTGTCTCAGCCCTCTGTGTACTCTACCGTTTCGTCTCGTGATTATAGATCTAATTTCAACTTTCATCGGCAATTACTATGTTTTTTCAACTACGCATCACCTTTGTCACGAGCGCACTGCAACCGGACTTGACTCACGTCGACGTGATTCTGCTTTTGAAACGGCAGTTAGAGGCATGGAATTCAGCGCACACTCACATGAGACAATTCTAAAGTGTACGTACGCTACTTATCGAATTATCGAGCATATCAACGAACTGTCTAACAATTAAAAGTGGATCGTGGGCATCACAACATATCCCCATATCCCGTGTTGATCGTTTCTTCCGCAAGAGCGGTGACAGGAGCACAGGGGCCTTTTTCCAATTTCTTTGATTCTATGTCTTTTTGGCATGACTAATATCCTAGGAAACACGTTCTATTACTCATAGTAGCAACCTCAAATTCAGTAAGCAACTCTTCATAAGTGTTGATAGCTTTTAACCCCAGTAAGGCAGAACATTTTATTGATATTGTCGTAATCAAGCTTGGCATGTTCCCAGAAAATTTCATATTTTTCCTGTGCATGCCGCGAAAAAGCGCTAGTGGTACTTGCTTACAAAGGTAATAGTATCGATCTTTATTGAATACTTATATACATACATAGATACATGCATATATATATATATATATATATATATATATATATATATATATATATATGTGTGTGTGTGTGTGTGTGTGTGTTATTTTTCTTCTGAGATTTGTTTGTTGACACTCTTACATTACAAATTAAATGTGTTTTGCACACAACTGGTGGCTTACGGTAAATTTTAACATGGAGTGCAAAAATGATCATTTTCGACATATTTTACTTTTCACTTTCGTAAAGGCAAGAAAATGCCTGAGACTCACAAACAGATATGTGAAGCTTGTAGTGTTGGTTTCATAACAGATCGCAAATGATGGTATTGGTGTAAGAAATTTTGTTTTGGAGATTTTTCACTTAAAGATGACCAGAGTCCGTACTCAACTCCTGAAGTTCATAAACACAATTTCAAAACCATAATTGAATCAAATCTTCAGATAACTCTGCGTAAAATTGCAAGAAGTTTAAATGTGCCCCACACAATGATCTAAAATTACGTAAGATGTCATAGACTGATTAAGAAGCTTGATATTTGGGTTCCGCACGAATTGAAAGAAATTCATTTAACACAATCGATCAATATTTGCGATATGCATTTCAAAACTTAATGCAATCGATACTTTTTTTAAGCGAATTGTCACTGGGGATGAAAAGTGGACCATCTACAACAAAATTAATCGAAAAAGATTATAGTCCAGGCATGATGAATTGGCAAAAGCTAAATTACATCAAAAGAAGATCGTGCTGTCAATTTGGTGGGATTACAAGGTATTGTATATTTCGAAATGCTTCCAAGCAACCAAACCATAAACTCAGATGTTTACGGCCAACAACTTATAAAATTAGAGGAAGTAATCAAAGATAAAAGGCCATAATCCGAAATTCGTACAGGAATCGTATTCCTTCAAGAACAATGAGAGACCCCATACATCTTTAGCAACACGCGCGAAATTATTGGAGTTTCGTTGGGAAATGTCGTTACATCCACCACATAGTCCCAACCGCGTACCACCGGATTATCATTTATTTTGAAGTTTAAAAACTTTTGAACGGTCAAAATTTCGACAACAACGATTACTTCAAATCGCAATTAAGTTTTTTGAGGAGAAGTGTTCATAGAGCAAGAAGGGCTCATAGAGTTGCTCTATGAGCATTCCGTGCACATAGAGCAACTTTTAGATTCATTTGCTCTATGAGCTCGGAATCATGCAGCTATCAGAAATATGGAAACAAAGCATCGAACAGGATAGAAAATATCTGAGAAGGTAATGATTTTAACTCAATTCCTATTACTTTCATTCAAATAATATAATTTACAAAATTTGCCCATTCTCTTCCTTTTTTAAAAGTAATGTTCATTCGTATTTCCTGACAATTCCTTATTCTTTTAATTTATTCAATCACGCGTTTTAAAAAATCGCTGGGACAATGCTCTTCCCACGGAATAGACCTGTAGGATGTCCCTAATAGACTTTTAAGTCTATACTATTTTCCTGGAAGTCCCTCTCCATTCAGACAGTTTAAACTCTGACGTTTAATTTATTTCATATAAATAGCAAACACAGCGAAAAACACTTCTTATAATTCTCTGTTCTCTTACGCCTGTCCTCTCTCTGATGATCATCGGAGATTTGTATGGTAATTCTTCACTTACTCCTTTGGCTGTGAAGTCCTGACTTTCAAAGTCTGCTACAATATGGATATAAAAGAGTTTATTTGTGGAAATTGATTCATTAATATTGAACAACGTTAAAGTAAATACGTTACATATATTATATATATAGCAGAATATATATATATATATATATATATATATATATATATATATATATATATATATATATATACCTTTATTCATAAACTCAATCAAAAAATAATAAACCAGGATTCAAAACTTAAGAACATTCAATCATTACAATATTTGTAATAAAAATGTAAAAAGAAATTATTTAAAAAACAGTAAATTTTATTTATTTATATTTTTCTTCTTTGTGTTACATTGTATCATTTTCTCCTAATTGTTATTAATCTAATTTTGCTTGACAATCTAATTGGTAGATCTTTTTTTTGTGAGGCAGAAGATTAGATAAGCGTATCATCAAATTTTCTTTCGTAGATTTCAGCCGTAACAGAATATTTTTAACAAAAACTAGTAATGTCCGGAAAATAAGAGTGCCGAGACACTGACGCTGAAGGAGAATTATTTTCAACAAATTATAATGCAGTGCATTCAAAATCCAAACCAATGCTTTCTCGATTGTATCACTCAGTCGAAAACTCTTATAGTGGTGCTGTGTTAAAATGCGTGTCTTGGTTTCAAGTCCCGCCACCAGCGAGTTGAGGAACATAATCCGACTTCTTCTCGCGAAGGGAAACGAGCCGTTTAAGGCTTTTAATGAAATAAATACTGCTTACGAGGATAATGTCATGAACTTTATTACTGTGCACAAGTAGTATCGTGAGTATATGCTTTCACAAAAAAAAAATTAATTGTTGTTTTGGCATGAATAATAGTGAAATTCATCTTATGAAAAAATTGTCCACATTGAATTTTTCTCCTGGGAGAGCAATTAATTCCGAGTGTTACTGAGATGTCCTAAAACTTACGGTGAGCAATACAAAACAAAACAAAGGGATCGCGAACGATGAGAGTGTGCTTGTTGTATGACAATGCAGGTCCCCATACAGCCAACGTCACAAAACAACACTTGAACTCATCCGGTTGGGCAGGGCTACAATCCCTCTCATAACCTTGACGTGGAACCTTCAAACTTTCATCTTCTCACTTCAGTCAATTATGGGTGAACTTAGCTTTTCGACCATAGCACCAAAGTGTGCTCATACATTGGGCTGAAAAGGTGGCAGGAAACTTTTTGTGCTAAGGTATAAGTAGTCTCATTCCTCGTATCAAAAAGAGTATTTAGAATCAACATGAACATCTGTAATCTACGACAGTATGTACGTTAATATGCAGAACAAACATTTTACAGTTATCTTAATTGTTTCTTAGTAATAATTACACCTTTAGGATAACCCCTCGTCATGTTAGCGTCTTAACATAACGGTCTAAAATACTATCGTCAGTAAGCCCTGACTATTTATTCTTAATATACATCTCTTTGCTTAACGAAGGTCGGTATTTCGATAACATTTTCTCTCTGGGAAGACATCACCTGACAGATAGAAGCAAAAAAAAATATTTTAAGGCTAAAAATATTTGAAATCTGAATTATTTGAGCTTCTATTTTGACCTATAGTGGTCTTTCTGCGTGATTATAAGTGTGAAAGGGTTATACCTAATGACAACTTCTCGGGAAAAGGATTTATTCATCTCTTACTTAATTCCATGGTTAAAAATCTGGTTTTTAAACTTAAAACTACGAAGAAAACAAGAAAAATTCAATTCTTAAGATATGAGCTTAGTGGCACACAATTAAGAAGTAGCCTTGGATGTGTTAACTTCCCTACTTAAAGCCTATCTCTAGAGGACGTTCATTTATAAAGGGAGAGAGTGTGATGTCACACTATCCCCTCAAACGGGACCTCACCGAATCTCCGAGAGGAGCTGTTGTAAACGAGCGGTAGTAAGGAATGAAAGTAAATTGTTGTTGTAATACAACCCGATGTGTTTTTTGTCTAAGGACAACCGTGAATTGAAATCTGATGTGATGATAGTTAGTAGTAGATAGTAATTTCTACAATCAGAAGCGTGATTTATATTGAAGCCCACGGTCAGACTGACATTTCTCTGAGAGAACTGTAAGAAAAGGATGTACTTTGTAGGCCGCTAACCTACCGGAATTGTGAAAGACACCCAAAGTGTTCCCTGGATTATATAGTGAACTGAGCAAAAAAAAGTATGTTGTAGGACTCTAACCTACCGGAACTGTGAAAGAAAATGTGCTAAGAAGTGATTTATTTTGAAGAGTATTGAAATATTGTTAAAAATGTCGTTCCTCTCAAAAGGACGTAACAGTGATTTAGTCGAGCTTGCGCTTGAATTAGACGAAAGTGTCCTTTCGGATGCTACCAATGTGGCAATAAGAGATATCATAGTAAAACGCGAATTTTATGAAGAAGCTTTCGCGAGAGGATGTCTCATGAGAATAATTGAAAATAATATTGAAAGAAAAAGGGAGAGGATTGAAAAAGAACAAAGGTTAGACAGATATAAAGAGATGCATTTTGAACTAGAAAAATTAAGATTAGAAAAATTAATAACTGTAAACAATAGAAGAAAACAAAGAAAAATCAAAGAGTACTATGAAAAACGATTTCTGCCTCAGCAGGAAAAGTTTGAATCTGAATTGAAAGAAAGGGACGAGAAGTTTACCGAAATTCAAAAGGAGAATGAAAAATTATCCGAAGCTATAGGGTTACAGGATACTAGAATTGAAGAAAAAGCAATGAAAATTGTTGATGAAAGACAGCTTCAGTCTCAACAGGAAAAGTTTGATTCTGAACCGAAGAATAAAGAACAGAAATTATCCTAGAATCCAGGAACATAATGAAAAGTTAACGCAAGCCATACGGGAACAAAATGTCATTAACAGAGGAAAAGAAGAAGCATTATTAGCACCAGCGATGCTACTGAATGATAAAAAAAAGTGCAAAGAGAAGTGCAACGGAAAATACAGAAAGGAAATAAAGAGAACGGAAAAAGAAGACAGCAACGATGTCAAGAAGCATTCACACGTTTAGAAGGACAAAAATTAACTAGAGCTCTAAAAGCCAATGAGAAAATTTTAAAGGATGATACAGGAGAAAATATTCCTATTGATGGAAAGAAGGAAGCAGTGTTCTTCAAAACTGGCCCCATACCAAATCCGATACAGTTGGGAAAAGCTAAATTCTTACGACAGACAATTAGGTGGACAGAACGAGTGGTTAGCCAGTTTCCCCTTCGCAGAAAAAAGATACAATTTAAAATAAAGGGAGCGATTTCAACGCAAAGGAAGAAAAACAATAAAGGAACACGAAACATTTCCCCATCCCGTGAAAGAGTTACCAAGAAACATGTTTTGGAGACAAACATTGCATTTAGAAAAAGTTCGTACAGACAGGACTTTCATCAAAAAATAAAGAAAGGAGATATTGAACTCCAAAGGAGAGGGTCCCTCTCTCAAAAGCGAAAGGAAGCTCCGTTTGACCCAGGGGGTGTCTAGCAGGACTTCACTGAGGAATGAGTCTCCGCCCCCCCCTCCAATAACAAGAATTTGGACACCTGCAAAGTTACGCAGCTGAAGGAAAAAAAAGAGGGGGCAGAAGGTCAGGAAGTGGACCACAAGTTCGTTGATCAAGAGGGACGGTCATTACAAAGTGTGGGAAATTTTGAAGGCCGTATAGACGCCAGGAAACAGACCCTACACCCTGAAGCCGACAGTGAGAGAAAACTCCCACCCCCACTTATTCACAAAAGAAGAGACGAAATTTCAAGGAGGAATCAGGTCAGTGCACTTCGGGAATGTGTTTCCCCCTCCCTTTGGAACCGAAATGCAGCATTACGAATGGGTGAGAGAATTTTTTTTATTTCTTTTTAGAGAGACTTTTTTACAGTGACAAAAAAAGGGGAGTATAAACTATTATTTTGCAAAGAACTTTTTTTAAAAAACAAAAAGGAAAACAATTATTTTTTATTAAGAATTAATTAACAGTTATTTTCTCATGGAACATTAGAATGTTTTAAGCACTGAGTATTTAAGGAACTCTTAATTTGATTATCTTCAAAAAAGATTATTGATTGAATGTTATTTTTTAAGAGATATTTTATTAATTTAGTTTTTGACAAGGATAAGTAATTTTAAATATATCAAAGATGTTTTATTTTGATTTCATTATTTTGAAACAGAAATTATATATTTTGTGTAAGAATTTAAAGCTAATGAATGTGCTAGCTTTTAATGAATGTTTTATGGATTAAACGGTTCGAATCTTAAGTGTGCCAACAAATGTTTTAATGCTTATGTGATCTTTTATGATGAGAAGAATAATTGATATTTCAAGTTAATATGCTCGACGAATTTTTATTTTGTAATGATGTAGGAATATTTTATTATATTTTGTGATGATTAGGAAAATAATTTTGTAAAGATTTTGGAATATATTAAATTAGGAATGTAAAGATTTAGGGATACAATTTTGTAATGATTTATTTTGTAAGGATTGATTTAGGAATGTGCTTTTGTAAGGATTTAAGAATGAAATTTTGTAATGATTTAAGAATGTGATTTTGTAATGCTTTATGAATGATCTTTTCGAAAGAATTCTTAGATTTGTGTTTTGATGATTGTGTTATGTTAAAGAATTTCTTTGTTACATGTATGAACTATTTTGAGTCCATAAGAGTTAAGCATATTCTATGAAAATGAGAATATCGAAATGAGAATTAATATTTTAATAAGAATTAATATTTTAAGTAAGTAAAAATTAAAAAAAAATGAAAGAAAAAATTAATATTTACAACTGTATGAATTAATCTTTAAGAGAATACAGATATTCGATGTTTTGAAGTATGAAAATAGTAATTTGTCAGATATGAGTACTTTTTTAAATTTTTATGTGGCAATTGGTGTCTGAAATTAGATTTGATAAAAAAAAAATATGCGTATGAGTTCGATATTTTGAAATATGAATTTTTGTGTTGATATCTCGATATGAATATATGAATGTGTTTATGTAATTTTTTTTAAAGAAAAAGGAGCGGTGATGTGTATGTAGCACTCTAAGAGATGTTGAGAAGTAGTATTTTAAAGTGTTTTGGTAATTTTAGTATTTTGTTATGAAAGAGAAATAATATTGAACTGTATGATAACTAAGATTTTTGATCTGAAGCCTTAAATTAGAATTATTACTTAAGAGGAGAAAGATTTTCTTTATATGTGTGTTGTGGAATGAAAAGATAATTTGTAGTGAAATATAGATATAAAAATGTAAAATGATTTGTAAAATGATTTGTGCATGATTATTGATATTTTATCTGTATACGGTATTTGATATTTGATATTTTAAGTATTTGAAGAATTTAAGTATTGATGTTTGTGTATAATTATTGATATTTCCTATTTTAGGTAATTGAGGAATTTAAACATTGATATTTTGTGTATGATTATTGATATTCGATATTTTAAGTATTTGAGGAATTTAAGTATTGATGTTTGTGTGTAATTATTGATATTTCCTATTTTAAGTATTTGAAGAATTTAAACATTTATATTTTGTGTATGATAATTAATGGTTTTTAAAGTGTATCAGTTATTAATGATTTTGTATTAATTGTAACTGCACAATTAGGACAATTGTATATCAGGTTGGCCGAACTGTTAATTTCCCTACTTAAAGTCCACCTCTAGAGGGCATTCATTTATAAAGGGAGAGAGTGTGATGTCACACAATCCCCTCAAACGAGACCTGACCGAATCTCCGAGAGGAGCTGTTGTAAACGAGCGGTAGTAAGGACAGAAAATAAATTGTTGTTGTTATACAGCCCGGTGTTTTTTTGTCTAAGGACAACCGCGAATTGAAATCTGATGTGATGATAGTTAGTAGTAGATAGTAATTTCTACAGATGTTTCAAAATGTCTACAAATATCTCATAATTTTCTGATGGAGAGCGAGGAATGAAACCCTTTGCAGAAAAATAACACATTGTGCGCATTGTTCTTACCTGTGTTAAATTACGGTTGGAGCAATCCACTCTGACAAAGAATTTTTCCTCTTTGGCCACGCAAGTACACTTACAAAATGAGTCGTCGCATGTCTCAGGCCAAATTGTCAAGTCTAATGGTGTCAATTCACTCAGGTACTTTTTGCTGAATCTTTGTGGAGCGTAACATAAGAACCTCCTTGGTATGCTGGGAATTTTGAATGGAGTGTTCGAATCCAATAGCCATATCATGCGACAGTCACATCTCCAACGGTTTCCTAAAATATATAGATACAAATTATGCAGTGTTCAGGAAACCTGGCGTGCAAATTCTATACTATAGTAAATGTGCAGTGTTTGAAAAAGAATAAGAGTCCATTTAGTAACTTAAAATTTTTTTTATCGCAGCTAGATAAAATCTGTATCAATGTTAATGCCTCAAACAGAACTAAATCAATAACTTCTAACGACTGTCCTTCATGGTTTATTTCTTCAATCATCTTAAAGTCTAGATAAATAGTCAAGCAGTTCCAAACTTCAATTGAAAACATGAAAGAGTAGGGCAAATCACTTGCAAGATCGCATATCCTTCTTAGCTAGGTTAGTCCAAGTGTATTTTCATATAATAAAGTCTTACCTTACCAAATCACTCGTTTCAATTCAAACACTTCTCTATTAAAGCAGATTCGACTCATGATATTCCGAGCAGAAGCCGCTTATAACTGCTGACATAATAAACGATTAACTACAATAATTCATTCCAATTTACAAAAATCTATCTGCTTGTCTCAACTTCTCTTTCCTTTCAGTTCTATTTCACTAATATATCACAATTCTAAAACCAGTTCCTTACACTTCTTATATTCATTTAATTTAACTAATCACGATTCATTTGGGTTAGCATAAAGAGTTGTTATTTATGCAATTGAAAATACCAAAAAGGGTTCGAGGTTAGTGAAAAGAAATTAGCGAAAAGCCCAAATTCACAAACTTACTCAATTGTGAAAACAAAAAAAAAATTCATTTTGGAATGCTATTTTTACAGGTTCTAATTTGACGTTCAGTTGAGAAAGAAGATGCTATGAAAACTATGAATCCTTGAATAAAGTTAGGAGCAAAAAGAGAATTGTAACATATCAAAATATTCATATGCATTTATGTAGCTTGTAATAAAATTGCTATATCCAAAAATTTAATGCAATTCCTTTGATTAGTTTCAAAAACTAGTTTGAAAACAATTTAAAATCAAAGTTATGATCGTACTTCACAGCCCAAAGGGACTGTATTCTAGTTTACAATTTTTCCTTATCGGTCCATTTACCACAAGTTTAGAAAAATTTAGAATTAAATTAGAACATAAGAAATTTGAATAAAAAATTAGATTCTCTAATGGAGAATTGTTTTTAATATATTAATTAAATCAATAACATGAAAATGAAGCTCCTTTTAAACCTTTAAAAGTTATGCCAAATTTACCTAGGTGTGATGAAAATTACAAAATGAAAATGTCCCATTTTTTGCAACATTTATACATTTGTTAAGCATTGCATTAAGAAATTATGGCTTTTGTATCCATAATGTCATGATTTGTAATGTTTTTTTAATTTGCAACGAAATGAGAAATACTACGCTTGAAAAAGGTCATAAATAAATTTACTTAATTAATATCAAATTTATTTATTTAATTAGACTACACTGATTAGACATTAAACTCAAATTACGTAGTTTTACCAAATATGGCGATTAACAGGAAATATATGGAAGTTATTGGAGCTACTTAAAAGGTTAATTTCGGCAATCATGATAAAAATCGTTTTCAAAATACAGTTATCGTTAAGTAAAGTCTATGTCCATTTTGCGAGCAGTGGGAAAACAGGAAGAAAGGTACATTTACTGCTTTCTAATACTTTGAATTTTACAGAAAGAAGTTAATTTATTATTCAAAAGAAAGGCTTTAAAAACTGCAAATGTTAAAATTCGTACACTGTAAATGTTATTTAGAGATAATAGAAATTTTCTGTAAATATTGCAAAGCTTTGGAGAATCTGTGAAAAAAAATTACATTGCGAGAACCATTATTGTGATATAATTATTACAGCAACTGAAGTACATTTTGTATGGAAGGTGTGTTTCTGAAACTGAAATCGAAGGTTCAACCGCACAGAAAACAATCTATATTCATACTTCGCACCGCAATAAGCAAAAGAAATTTTAATGTAAGTCAGAATTATTTTTTGGCCAGTGGAATTTTAATAAGAAAATAGGAATATTTGTTGCAACCATCTTATTTAATTCTTAACACAAAATTTTCACTTTGAATAGATTACGTCTCCTATTTACTGGCCATTTTTATTTCGTGATCAAAAACTTAATCCCGTGCAATTTCCTTTTCTCCTCAAATCTACACTATTTTATCTATTTGAATGCAAAAAAGGGCGCGTCGGAAAGAGCAAACCATCTCTGTCTTACCTCTAGCATGAATGCCAGTTGCCACATGACGTGGCATAGAGTGATAAAGATATCTGATGGTCTCCTGCGATATTTTTTGTCAAATTTGCTCCAATTGTTGGGCAAGGTCAGCAACATTCCCTTGTAGATGCAGTCGTCTTCTCATCATATCCCAAACATGCTCGATTGGAGAAAGATCTAGCTGGACAAGGAAATGTTGGACAAGCTGTAAGACAGTTCATAGCACCATGTACCGTATGTGGGGTGGCCTTATTTCCTGAAAAATAGAGCCAGGGTGCTGCCAAAGGAACGGTAGCAAAACAAGTCTCAGAATGTCATCGCTGCACTACTGTGCTGTAAGAGTGCCACTAATGACGACCAAAGAGGTCCGGCTATCAAGGGAAATGGCACCCCAGACCATAACTCCTGGTTGAGGGCCCTGTGGCGTGTAACAGTGAAAGCAGGATCAGCACGCTTCCCTGTGCGTCTCCAGATACATCTTCGATGTTCGTCAGGACACATTTGGAAGCTAGATTCGTCGCTGAACACTACACGTCTCCAATCAGCATCATTCCTACCTGATCGAGGGAAGCACCACTGTAATCTGGCTCAACAGTGTGCAGTTGTGAGTGGCAGGTGGCGTAGCGGTTGGTACGAGCGTAGATTTCGCTGTATCAGCCGTCTGTGAATGGTCATGGTGGACACTCGTGTACAGGTCGCACGTCTGATGGTTAATACCAATGAATCAGGTGTTCTGACAGATGATCTGACAATTACTCTGTCTTCCCGAAATGCTGAGGCCCTAGGTCGACCGCTACCATCATGACGTTGAAATTTGAGATTGTCCACCCATTCTTGCCAGCATCTTCTAATGGCGGACACAAACGGATTCGAATATTTTACGTTAAATCATTCTTACCATTATGCATCGCTTCGATTCACATGAGGAGCGATTCTCCGATTTTCCCAACCTCCTCTTTTAATCCAATGATATGACCTCTTTCAATCTCTGACAGTTGCTCGAATGCTACGGCGAGACATTTTTTCAGTCGTTGAAAGGTATCCTAAATCGCAATACAACAGAAAATTTGACCATCAAATTGGGAATCGCTTCTTAAATACACCTGCTGAGTGAGGAATTCAGATGCGCTGTAGCTCCCGCTATTCATTCATTGGACACCAAATTTTAATGATTTGCATGTTCGGTCAAAATATATTTGCATACGAAATTCCATTACAATCGGGCAAATCCTTCTTAATGCGTAGTTTGTTTTTTTTTATTGTTGTTGTTGTTGTTGTTATAAAGTGTACATTTGGCTCTCGATTTTAAAAACCTTTCATTTAATTTCCGAATTTCATATGCATGTCTTCCCCGCCCCCCAGTTTAAAGTTTGTTCTCGAATCTTAATCCTTTTTTCCTCGTCCTATGAAGTAGAAATTTTGTAGACACGTGATCCGATGACAATATAATACTACAACATGTTCAAGCAGGGGGACTGGGGGCCTTGTACTCAACAACGTCCAATTCAGTTGAAATTTTGCATTTGCGTATAACTCATGTAATTGCTTTTCAGTCTGAAATTTCTAGACCAAAAAGATATGAATAAATATGAAAAAAAAAGAATTTTTAATCAACCTTTTATTTTAAGAGAGACTAAATAGTATGAAAATAACTTTTAGAAGAAAATAATATTTAATTTGTTAAAGCTTCAGAAGTTAATACTTACTTTGATCTCATATATAAGTAGCTAGGATACTCAAATTATCGGTAATTATCTAAGGATCTTATTGGAGAGGCTGAAGCTTTTATTGGTTTTATATTATTTTACATTGAAAAAAATATTTCTACACCTTTTAGTCCACCTCGAAATAAAAGCTTGGTTAAAAAAATATTTTTATTTATATTTATTAACTGTTGTATTGAAACGACAGTAATGAATATGAAAATTTGGGATTTTTCGAGGTCTCTTTTCTGGAAGAGAAAGGTGTGCGTACACAAACGAATTCGAATACTTTACGGTAAATCATTCTTACCTTTATGTCGATTCTATCACTTCTTTACAATCTTTGGAAACCTTTTTGGGTGGTGCAAAATGGTGGAATGAACACCGGAAAGGCACTGTCCGTCAAAATTTGTAATCATCATTAATAGAATTGATGTGGTGTGTCACATGAATTCACTAGAAAACATTTCTCATAAATGTTGGGAAATTATTGAAACATTATGCGTGCTGTTTAACGATAAACTTTTTCTTCAGTTACGTTATGTAATAAAATGTGGTTTTTTTCATGCTTTTTATTTAAGATGTAATGAATAAAATAGCTTTATTCCTGCAAAATTACTTTATTTTGGATTGGGGCATAAAGAAAACCACAAAAATTGAAAGTAGCCTTATGAAAACCTAGTATTATAGAAATAAAGTAGCGAAAATGCGACATTTTCGGCGTCGAAATTGTATGGTATGATTATAACAGAAAAGTGACCTATTTTTTGTACAAGAATATGATTCAAAACGACTGCAATTGAACTAAGGGCTTCAAAGCATTTCTCGTGAACATTTCATTGAAATTTCCGCTGAAATTTCGGCAATGATAAGTTAGTAAAAAATATATACATACCTGAAGCATAAATTTTTTTCACATTAAACTGTTCAGGAAACGTGTTTCTAGTTAGAGTAGTCAATTTATTGTGCGATAACGACACCAATCTCAAACTTTCAAGATTTCTGAAGGCTCCGTTGATTTCAGTAAGACTGTTATTGCTTAAATTAATCTTCTTTAATTTTGGACAATTCAAAAATTCCGATTTACCTATTTCATTTAATCGGTTACTATGTAGATGTAAGTTTTCCAATTCAGGAGTATTTCTCAGGGATTCGTTCAGTGATTTCAATTTGTTAAAAGCCAAAGATAGGTTCTTCAGCTGATCCAAATATAGAAAGGAATCGGAATCGATCTGATCAATCTTATTCTTTTTCAATATTAAATTGGTGATGGAAGGAGAAGTTGCAAAATCAGATTTCGCAATCGCTTCTAGTTGATTGTCTTCCAAATCGATTTCTTTCAGGTTCTGGAGACCGTGAAATGCTCTCCCACAAGATCTTAAGAGATTTCCGGATAGATTTATGATTTCTAGCCGAGAGTTTTGGTTGAATACGTTGCCGATAATTCTTATACCATTATCGTGCAGATCGACTTTGACGAGATTGCGGAGAGGTAGGAATACTTCAGGAGGAAGTGTTTCCAGTTTGTTGCGACTCAAGTCTAATTCCTCTAATTTGGTCAGGTGCACAAACACCATAGAAGGCAGAGAGAAAAGGTCACACTGATCCAAAATAAGAGTTTTTAATTGTTTCACGTTCGCATTGAATGCAGTTGAGCTAATCTGTTTCAGAGGGTTCTTTCCTAAATTCAAAATTTCTAGTTCTAAATCATGTTGAAAAGCGTCTTTTATTGATGTCAACTTATTGTCTCTAATGTTTATTTCCTGAAAGAAAATATATATAACCTTCAATAATCAAGAATAAAATATTTGTCAAACAAAATAAAATGTTCGAAACAAGGCCTATTAAACATCTTGTGTTCTCAGGATTTAATTTAAAAATATTTTCGACAGCTAAGTAGATGTATAAAAAGTTATTTTTTTTATTTCTTTCACAGCAACAACAAATACATTTAGTTTCAGATACGTTTCATACAATAATTCAGTGTTTGTTTTAATTTTATGTGTGAACAGAATATTCTTGTCTATTTTAATTATTTATCGTTTGCTTTAATTTTTTTATTTCATTTAATAATTGCATAATCATTTGTTTTATTTGTATTTATTTATTTATTAGCCATCCAAAGGGCTATTGTTTTAGTTAGATTACTTTTGGTGTAGCAGATCACAATTCGATTTTTTTTCCCCGTTTGCTTCAATTTTAATTACATTTAGCTAAATATATTTTATTTAATAATTTTTCATTTGCTTCAATTTGATTACATGTAGTACATATAATATTGAATTTATTCATTTTTCGTTTACTTTAATTTTAATTGCATTTAGCTTAAATATATTCCATTTAATAATTCATCATTTCCTTTGATTTTAATATCGGAAAAGTTTATTATTGTTCCATTTCTCAATATTTCATCGTTTACTTTAATTCTTGTATTTAATTGAGTAATTTAATAATAATTATAAAAAAAAACACCTTAGGTAGCTAAATCTGTTCTTTGCAAAACTTTGCTTAGAACTTTTGTTCTGAATTCATTTCAAGTTTTATTTTATTTATTTTTATTCAATTTTTTTTATTCTATTCTATCCTGTTTATGTATTTTTTTTTCCTTTTTATTCATTTACTTATTGTTTGAAGTTGACTCTGTTTTTTTACGTGAGAATGTTTGTATTCTTTGATGAATTGTTAGTGTTCTATGAAACTTTGTACTTAGAAATGAGATGCAGTACAATTAAATGCTATTTGAAAATAAAATCGTATATTAAATGATTTGTGCCGTTTTATTTATTTGAGTAATTTATGGGATTCAAAAAGAATCTTTAGATTTAAAGGTCGTGTTATATTCATTCATTTGTTTAATAGAATATAAATCCACTTTTCGAATATCTCAAAAAATTTAAGAAATTCCTGAAATATTGAAACCCACAGTGAATCATTTCGCTGTTAAGATTAAGTAATAAGATTATTTACCAAGCCCTTAATATGATGAAAAAAATGGATAATTAATATAAGAACTAGTATTTATTTTTTCGACATTTTACCTGATGCATAACCTTGATTTATCATTTCATATGTTGAATTTACTGACTGAAACTTTAACAAGGAACTTATTTCTCTACATAAGTTGTTTCTTAAACATTTTATCTTTCAAATACCTCAAGGAAATCAAGTTTTAATTTATCTCTATAATTTATTAATGTCATTGTTTATGTAATAAATTTGTTGATTCTTAGACAAAATAAGCAACCTAATGTTTGAATTTTTAAAATAAATTGATTTACCGTTAAAATCTACAAATTATTAAGATATCTAGTAATAACTTGTTCGTAAAACTAAATTAAGCCAAACGAGGAATGATTAAATAGTTAAGTTGATGCATACTTCAACAAAAAGAAAAAGAGTTACATTAGAAAGATGTTAAAGTTTTTTGAAATACAATTAAATTAAAATTTTAAATTACGACATTCAGATTTTTATGTTGAACAACAAAGACCTCATGCAGTTCATAAATATATCATATCACAATATTTTACTAATTTACATTAAAATATACAAAAACATAACATTCAAATAAAATCTCCAATTTTAAAGTGAATTAAGTCTTAAAGTTTAATAATTTCAATAAAATTTCTAACATGAAATATGGTTTGATTTATAGATTTAGTGTTACTCGAAGTTTTAGTATGGAATGAAAAGAATAATGAAAAAAATAATTACATAGTTATCGGAATTGAGATACAAAAGTCATTTGGATCCAAACATGGCAATAATGAAGCCGGAAAAAATCAAGTATATAAAAGTCTCGTAAACAATTTAAAAATTTTAGTTCTCAAAATTGAAAAAAAAAATCTGATTCTAATGCGTTTGATGCTGTCCTAAATATAATTTGACTTTGAATGGTAAGTAAAAAATGGTGAATATTCTATGTGAAATTTAATCTTATAAATCTAACAAAAACATTGGAAGATTTTTTCAATATTATAATACATCTTTAAAATTAAGCCCATTAGAAAGCCCATTGGTGAAATCATGCACAGTAATAATTATTTCAACTGGTTGCAATTTTATCGGTTACGATGAATAATATATTATAACAAAAAAAAATGACTTACTTCTATATTCGTATTTTCGAAAACACCTTGAGTAGAATTCAACTTGTTAATTTGCAGGAAAACTTTTTTAAGATTCCTGTTCTCCTCAAATATTCCCGAATGCAGTTTAATCAAACTATTTCTCGATAAATCAATTATTTTCAAGTTTGTATTACCAGAGAAAGCTTTCGGTCCTATCTGATGTAATTGATTATTTTTTAAGCTTAATTCTTTTAATTTTGTCATATTCTGAATTTCCTTTTCAAAATGAAATTTAAATTTTCCATCATTTATATGTAGAAGCTTCAAATCATCTAATTTGCCAACTGCTTTAGGAATTTTTAATAAATCCGTGGAAAACAATTTCAATTCTTTCAGAGAATCAATACTTGTCAAGGAATTGTCATCAATTTTCGAGAAAGGACACGTTGACCTTAAATGATTTATGCTAAAATTCAAAAAGGATATGCTTTTAATTATCTTCGCCTTACAATCATAAATTTGAAGAGATGATATCGTCTTGAAATTAAGATCTTTGTTGAGGTTTTGCAACTGATTCATATCATCTATATGGTGACATTCTACCAAAATTTTTCCACCAGAATCACTGCATGCACACTTTTCAGTGTTTTGACATAACGATTCCTTTCCAAATACAAAGACGAAATTTAAACATGAAAACAAATAAAGAATTTTGTAGTTCATAATTACCAAATTTAAGAGGAATATTCTTCTAAAGTATACTTTTAATGTTTAGCGCCGAAAGACTTGACTGAAAATAAAATTATTTATCGAGTAAGAACGAAACACTATTGAAATAATGATATGATTGATATTGATATATATCATATCTCAACCCTTTTCCAAATTCTGTTACTTACTGTAAATAAATTAACGGATATCAAACATCTTAAAGATAAAACACAAGATAATTCAGTTTATTTTTACAAATTACAGAATTAAAAGATTTAGAAATAAACGTACCTTTCCGAAATCGTTTAACTGTGTTATAGTTGAACTGTTTATGTTGGTTTCATCTGGTTTATCTGAACGATATTTGTTTGCTCTAAATATATCCAGCCGACTCAAAGATATTCAACTACCTTAGATAAATAATTACATTTTACAAAATACTTTTCGAAACTATAATAGATTTTATAATTTTATAAGCTTATTGGTATTAGAGTTGTAGAATTCTAAAATCTGTTTTTTGATGTTGAACATTTGTATTTCGACTTTGACTTTAAAATTCTGGAAATTACACTCATAGTCAAAAAATATTAGAATACAAAGAAATAATTGCGGGATCGTAACGAAACTTGGCATGATGGTACATGTCGGGGAAATATGCAAATGATTAGAAATGCAGCGTGATTGCGCATTGCGTATATCTGGTAGAGGGCGTTTAACGTCGTTCTCCGTGGAGTATAAAAGAGGTAACCAAAGCTTGCTTGAGTGTGCTGAATCGTTTACAAAGGAAGAACTGAGGTAGACATGCCATTACGCAGTTTTCGAAGAACATTTGAGCAGCTGTCGCAGTTTGAGAGCGGGAGAATCATCGGCATGATGGAAGCTGGGTGGTCGGCTAGGCAAGTAGCTCGTCAATTTGGCCGCTCAGATTGTGTTGTGAGGAGGTGTTGAGACCAATGGATCCGAGAGATGTCATTTACACAAAGACCAGGCTCAGGAAATCCTTGACAGACCAGTCGTCGAGAAGCCCGCCACATCGTGAGAAATGCACGCGTACATCCAACTGCTTCATCGGCCGCCATCCAGGCACAAGTAGCACCTTCCCTTGGGGCCCCTGTGTCTTCTCGAACCATACGAAGGCGCCTGGCTGAAGGACATTTGAGATAGCGGCTCCCATTACGTGTGCTGCCCTTGACGTCCACCCATCGACGCCTCCGTTTGGAGTGGTACCACGCACGAGGAAACTGGACTGCAGCGGAATGGAACAGATTGTCTTTAGCGACGAATCCAGATTCAATCTCAGCAGTGATGACAATCGTGATCGTGTGTGGAGACCCCGTGGTGAACGTATCAATCTTGCCTTTGCTTTACAGCGACGCACCACTCCCACAGCTGGTGTGATGATATGGGGTGCCATTGCCTACAACACACGCCCCCCCCCCCCCCTTAGTATTGATCCGTGGCACCATGACATCCTGCAAACACATGTTTTGCTTCTCATGCAACGGCTCCCAGGAGCCATTTTTCAACAAGACAATGCTGGGCATCACACGGCAAGGGTGTCACAAGACTGTCTCCTTTTCTTGGCCTGCCCGATCCCTAGATTTGTCTCCAATCAAGCATATCTGGGATCATTTGGAACGGCGAGATGAGCATTCCATGAGTTTGAACGAAATAGAGGCAAGGTTACAGCTAATATGGAACGAAATGTCTCAAGACATCGTACAGAACTTGTATGCCTCAATGTCGGATCGGATCGTATCATGCATTCACGCTACATGGGGCTCAACAGGGTATTAAATCCTCCGTTCTTTTGCAATTTTATCTGAAATAAATTATTCTTTTTCTTTGATTTTATAATCATTTACTTATAATAAAGTAGTCATTACGTGTGTGAAATTTCGTTTCATTGACTCCTTCTTGGTGCGCTAATTTTTTTTTGTCCATGAGTGTATTTTATATTGCGGGAAGGGAAAGCCAATATGCATTGATTTCCAACAGGGACACACAGCTGAAAGTTGAGTTTGTAGTTCATTTTCATGCACTGATAACGAATATGACTTTAACATTCGCTATCACCTATCGGGATTTAATAAATTGAAATGTAATTGAATGACGAAAAATGTAACTTTTCTGTAAAAAAATCCAGTAAAAATTTGATTCTTCATAAATAAGTTTTTAAGACCATCGTCTTAAGTGCATCTTGTTAGTTTCTAATTTATTATTATTGCTTAATGTAAGCCTTAGAGCAATGCTGAGTTATTCATCCAACAGATAATCATATCTATTAAATTGTTTGGAGTAGTTTTTGTCCCGTGCAGTTCCCAAAAGCCCACAAAAGCACTCCGATAGAGCGAGGATCACGAAACTGTGGTGTGGCCGTGGCGATAATAAAGATTTATATTTTTTTTTAGTATGTAATGTAAAGTAGGGCTCTAAAGGATTCCCAGAAGTAAGATCAAAAACATCTCGGAATACAGATGTTTTCGACCATATAGTTTAGTTTTTATTAACGTCGTACACGAGGGCTATTGGAGACAGACCTCGTAATTTGGAACCACAGTAAAGTGACGAGGATGACACCTGAGCAGGCACCCTCCTCTCCTAACATCCCCACCACGCCAACGGAAGGATTTTGGGCTTCGATCGATTTAGCGTGCATCGGCCCCGGCTGCACGGAGGGTCTTTGGTGGCCAAGGATCGAACCCGCGACTCAAAGAAACCGTCAACCACGAATCCGAAACCATGACCACTAGGTTACCGCGGCCACACGGTCATGTAGCAAAGATGACAAAAGATTATGAAACAAATAATGTAAAAGCTTTCGGTAAATAACATTTATCTTATCTCAATATATTGTTAAAACCAGTTCATGTGAAATCTATTAATATGTAGAGCAATGTTAAAAACGAATCACAGGCAACACTTGTTTTGATGCCCCTTTCAGTGGATTTTATGTGCACAGAAAAGAACAAAAACACCGAGAACATGTACTAGATAGTTTTAGCCAGACGTGCCTTTACTTGTACATTTTAACTTTTCGTTTTCACGAATAGACCCCAACCTTCACGTGTTAATTCCCTAGACAGTGTTTGCCGTATCTGTAAACATTAATAAAAGACAGCGTCGGAAATTAGAAACCAATGTCAAAGAAGCTTATTTTTTATTTTTGTTTTGGATGTGACGCAGGAGATGAAGGTAAAGTAGGTCCTTTTCATTTATATAGCGCGCATAACGTTGTTAGTCGGTCTGTTTCACTAGATGAAAAGTGACTGTCAGTTCCATTTCCTTCGATCCGATGTTGAAGCAGCGGGAACACTTTTCGCGACAAATCTTCAGTATTTCTAGACACGACCTGTGTAAAAAAGACCTAATAAGCATGAAATTTCACATTTTGGGATTTCGCTAATTATAAAATGGATGAGGTTAAATTGATTCCATATACGTATTAATTATGAGAAATGGATCAATCGTAAGCTACAGGAAATAGAATTTTAAACTGTAGACACGATCAAGCCAGATGAAAAGAAAAATATATGTATTTGTGTTTTTCTCAAAATATTGTGTTTCGGAGGATTCTAGCACACTTTCCACAAACTTTCTTCATCTATAATGCTAATATTTTCACACGTAATGAAGTGAAGTTATTATATATAGTGACTTCGTTTCTTCTCTAATAATCATTCATTAATTTTACTTAAGCTGTATATGTATAAAAATTTAAGGAACTTGGGATCATAAGATATAAGGTAATTTTTTTAAATATTCAAATTTTGATATTATAATTATATTCAGTGTATAGAATGTTATGTGTATACGCGAACTTCGTAAATCTTTAAAGCAATAAATGCAAAGGACTTTTTATACAAGAGTGCCTAACCGTAAGTATCCAACTTGAAAAATGTAAATACAGCTATAGATTACTATGGCTAATATATCACTACCGAATACAAATATAATATTTTTACAGAAAGTGATATATAAGTACATATATATAAATGTTAAAATATGACCTTCATTACTTTTAATTAAGAAATGAGAAGAATTGGAATTTGGCATAAAATGAGACATTTTTTCTTGTTGAAAGCATCTCAGTTGCGTTGATTTACGTTTGCGATTCGTGATCTGGTTCCGTACTTGTCAAACTTCCACAAAACACCACGGAAGAATTTTGAATTCTAGTTCCATTTAAAGCGTATATCAACCCCCCCCCCCGTGGTTGGTTCGCACATTAGAATTTAAATAAAATCAGGATGAATACTCGGCTCTACTATAAAATCTCTGGACTGAAATTCTCGACCATGACCACTAGGCTAGTGCGGTGGCAATTTTAAAGTGGAACATTCTAATTTTTCCTTCTTCACCTTTGTTAGATTTTAAACTTGCTTAGATTTTTAAGACTCACTTTTGAAACATTCTCTAAAGATTAAAAAATCGTTGAAAAGATATCGAAATATTAAAACACATGAAAGTTCTATTTCAAGTGATTTTGTCAATACGAGAATCCATTCCGAATCGGAAACGAATGTGCAAAGCAATGTTAGCAAATTTAAAATGACTTTCGTCACACACGCATACTAAACTTAGCAACTACAAGTTGAATAACTTGTGGCGCCATCTATGTGAATACTTTATAACTAAATTAATTTTCAATTTGGTGCGAACAGAAATCTTACATTCCATTTTCTTTTCTGCATATCACAATAGTAATGTTTGTTTCATGGGTATTTATCATTCCCTATTTTTACTGAACGTAGTCATTTTAGCTCGCATAGAAAAATATAAGTGTTGTGCAAAAAAAAAAAAAAAAAAATTAATTTTATTGAAAGATTTATAATTTAAAACTTCATTCAAAGCATTTCTAGCGTGTAATATCTGAATTCGCAACACATTTTTTGCAAAAAAATTTATTGCATTTAATACAAGGCTCTTACATTTAGTTCTATTGGACGACGATCGAATTTCGCAGTTCTGTAAATTATTGTTATGAATTGTCGGGAATGGAATGTATGTGTGGTCGACTTCATTTCTAAAGTCATCTCTTAATTCTACAGCCATCTGGGGAAAAACATCTGTAACATTAACTTGAGAAATCATTTCATACAGAATCCAGGCATTGATAGTTGCTAAGACTAGGACATTCAGTACACTTCTTGAATCTGCGAAAAATTGTTCTGATTCTACTTCGAATGTGGAACTAAGCCTCACACGTCTATATCTATAATTTATTGAATCTTTCCACTCTCTCCACTCCATCAGAAAAATTCCAGAATGAATTCATTCATTTTTTTAAATTTTCTGTAAACTCAAAATGAAAAGTTCGATCTTTCCGTATTTGTGCTTCCACAAACTTAGAATTTGTGTCATTTTTTTCTTCTGTAAGTGATTCTCTTTGTGTGTAAATTCATTTTTTGTTATTTTATGCCTTATATTTTCGAATAATACTACATTGATTTTGACAGAGTAGTCAGCAACATAACCGAAATGCAGAACTTATACTCCTTTACATAGAATATATCTTTTGATAGATACATGTCACATTACAGTATATAAAACCCATTTTCATACAACTTAAATGTGCGTCAACTAAAGCTATCAAATTATTGAATGATATCATACTTAAAAAACCACATGGATCACAAAACACTTCAAAATTTACGCGAATTTAGCGCATTTCCTCCTGTGGTTAATATTAAAGAAAGAAAAGAAATTAGAAAAAATATTTTAGTTTAAAAACGATATCATTTCTGAAGCTAATATTTTGCATGTGGAAATAACATCCAATACCGTAGAAATTTTAAAAAAATGATTCTATTTTTCACACACTTATTGACCTTGATTCTTTGAATTGCAACCTGACCGAGGGGTGTAATTCTGAAATTGCAGATGATATCAATATTCAATCTGATACCTACTCTTTTTCTACCATTGAATTACGCCAAGCATTTAGCCATGACAATTCTGAGTCAGAGCTAACAATTGTTTCGTTATCGCAAAGCATTAACATGTAGCTCTTCCGAAAGGGGGGGGAGACCCCATGTCGTCGCTTACTTGAATTCTAACTCTAGTTCAGCAATAAATTAAAATACTTTCTTTATTGTTTGGAGATGTAATTGAAGAAATTAATTGTTTTGAAGTGAAGTCTCTCATCACTGTTGATACTTAGATAGAATCCGTAGAAAATGTAGCGTACTCTTTAAATCATATAAAAAAATAACTTTTGGAAATATACGTTTTCGGGGATCGCAAAAAGTATTTCAATCGTTATCTGGTACTCACTTTTGGACTTATTTTGCTCAATCTTTGGGGAAGAATTTCAATAAATATTTATCACAGCAGAAGTACATAAAATGTTGGTTCGATAGCCTTTAACTGGGAATGAAAATTCTTTAGATTACTTCTTTCGAATGTAAGAAAATTGCAAAAAAGCCAATATAAGTGATGCTTCTGTTTGTCATTAAAGGTTTTCTCGAATCTCCCAGTAAACTGTTATTTTATGTACCAGCAAACGTTAAGCAATTAAAACGAAAATTGGTAATATTCGAACAGAGTATTTCCACTAATTCACAAATTGATTTTCAAAATATTTCTCGAAATATGTAAAAAAAAAAGAAAAACTCGGATTCTCGTCATTTTGTTGGTCGAATTACCTATTACAAATATAGTGGTGAAAACCAGGTTGCTTCTAGGTGCATTCACTCAGTTTCTTTGCTTTTATTGAAAAGCTTCTTGTTATGAAGAAAAAAAATTGCCCCTCAAAAAATATATGTATTAAATAAAATAAAGACAGTCAGCCCAACCCTGAATTCGGATCCCCATAGCAGTCATGTAATTCCTTTTTCTACTAATTCAAGATTCTTTTCACAGACATTTCAAACTTAAAAATGTTAACCTTTCTGCTTTAGAAAATAACGGAATTCAAACATCTTTTTTCGATTATCCACTTACAAAAGAAATGGATCTCGCCCCTTCTAGCATAGAAAATAAAACTCGCTGGATTAGGAACTCGAATAGTGCATGTCTTTCTCTAACGGGTTACAATCATAATTCTTACAATTTAGACGGTAAAATTTTAGAACCTGATATTTATGTTGCGAAAAATATTTTTTTTTCACTATCGATGCAATAATCGGACAAGACTGTTAGAGACAAGCTAAATTTTCTATAAATTAAGAAGATATTTCTTTAATTCTTCATAATGAAGATACAGACTCTTTCGCCAATTTCGAATGTTGTAGAAAAAAGATAATCTACTTATTTTAACTCACATTCTTCAAGATGATATTAAATTTCCGATTGCAGTACTAATTAAGTCTATTCAACCTGTAAACATTAACACAATGATTTAAAAATGTGTATTGTTTTGTCTGGTAACACGCTAGTTAGTCAAAGGCCCAGATGTCCTCCCCAAGGAGAACAAAAATTGCTCAAACACAAATTCAATAATTCGATATAAAAACCAACATTTTTAAAAACAACGTTTATATATGGTTGCAAAGTTTATTAGAGAAAATTATTGAAACATTAGTTAAAACTGTTAGTTATTTTTAACTTTAAAATTTACTTAAAAAGAGACATTTGTGAGAGTATTAAAAAATTCATAATACTCATAAAATCAAAACATGCATTTGAAAGTTTGTAAGTCATTCTATTAAAAAAATAATGGGAACCAGAATTCAGAAAAAAATATTGTGATAACACACGGCGCCAAATATTGGAAACTTTCTTTCTTGCGAATGATTACTGACTAAAAGTCAGCAACCCTTACTATCTCGGAGATAGTAAAGGGGAGATAGTATCTCCCCTTTGTGAGTACAAAAGGTTTACGATACCTCATGCTGCGTCGGGAGTGCCCGGTGCTCCCAGAGGGGGGAAGAAATTTTTTCCTCAATCCTAAAAGCGCCGAGAGGAAAGAATATTTTGACTTATTAAAATTATTGAAATATTAGTTAAAACTTGTCGCAAACGTCTAAATATTGCATTGTTAGGCGAATACGAACGATTCCCGAAATTTCAAAGCTCTAGCTTGATGGGAAGTTGGTTAAATTAACGATCGAAAATTTGATGACACACACACACTCACACCAAGTGAAATTCAGAAAAACGTTGTAATAAAAATGGCTTAATGAAGGTATCATAAAACCGAGATCTTCCGACTGTTCTACTCGACTGGTTCTGTGTAAAACGAAAGAGTATTCTCATCGCCTTACTGATGATTTTTTAAAAAATTAAATTAATTTTAAAAAATTTATTAGGGACAGATATACGCTTCCTCTCATGGATGATGTAATCGAATTTCTGGAAAATTCTAAAGTGTTTACATCCAAAGATCCCAAAAATATTTTTTTTGGCTCCCAATATATACGGCTTGTACAAAATATTCTAATTGTTTTGTTCCCAATGAATTTCTTCAAGTTCCTTTTTGACTTTCTGTTTCTCAAAATGCTTCATGAACAATATTTTTCGAAACATCCAGGCAGATAAAATTCTTGTACTTTATATGGATGATATCATATTTCACTCTATAAATGAATCTGAAAATCTCCAATAATTGAAACAGGTTTTTCAAGTTGCATCTGAATATGAACTTGAGATAAATTTTTAAAAGTGTTCCTTTTTGCAACAAAAAATCGAATTTTTAGAATATACGGTACAAGATGGTATAACAAATCCAAAATCTTCCAAAACTTCTGCCGTTTCAAAACTAACTAATACTTAAAAAACTAAAAAAGTTAGTTTAATCGAACTTCGGGATATTTTCGAAAATTTAGACCTCGATATTCACTCATTGCGAAATCTTTGAGTGATCTGCTTCACAAAAATATTACTTTTCATTTCGGTAAATCACAACTACATGCTTTTCAACAACTTAAAGACATTTCATCCCATTACCTGTGTTACAAAGTTTTCAACAAGACTCAACGTTAGAGTACTGAAGTATGTCTCAGGGATTCATGGTGTACTTCTTCAACAATCATCTGATAGAATGTTTCACGCTATGTGTTTCATGTCGGGGGGAAAAAAACACTGCAACAGGAAAATATTTAGCTGAAAATTAGTGGTTTTCACTGTAATTGAAGCTCTCCGAAAATTTCGTACTTACCTTTTAGTATCAAAATTCATCATTGACACAGATTGTGAAGCTCTTCAGAAAACCGCAAGCAAAAATGATCTGACACTCAAAATTGCACGTTGGTCATTCATTTTAGAGCAATTTGGGTATAAGTTCTGATTTCCAGTTATTTTTTGATAAGTGATTTGTGAGTGAGTGAATGTAAAGTTTATTGGCGCAAGAGCCAGATATGGCTATGCTGTGCCAAACAAGATTAAACTGTGGTCTAGACGTGAAGTTGAAAAAAAGGTAAAAATGGCTGACAAGAAGGAAGGCCGAAAATAGAGAAGGATCGCTAGGGTATCCCGGGAGTTTGATAAGTGATACTATTAACTCTATTGCTGAACCAGATTTGACTGATAAAAGTGAAAAATTAATTAACAGGTGGCAAAGAACTCAAAAAATGGTGCAGAACATTTAAAAAAAAATAACAAAATAGTGAGTCCTTTAGAGCAAAGGAAAAAATGGTTGTTTAAAAACAAAATGTCTCTTCCAAAGCAGGATGACATTAATTAAAGATAATCAATTATAAAATTATAAATAGTTAATAAATAAAATTACAGAGACCAGGAACTGATGGCAATGTACGAGTAGTAATGGAGCTAAAGGTTTTTTATAGAATGTAGTTTCTTGTTTTCAGTGTTTCTTCAATTTTGTCAATTATTGATAATTATACCAAAAATTGGTTTACTGTTTCGATTCGTAACTGCATTTAATAGTGCATTTGTTTTGTATATTTGTGCTGCTTATGTGTAACTAAAGCATGCTTTTGAATATTTTGGCTTGTAACTTTGTAATCTAAATTTTACATAATGCTTTAATTTGGTTTCCAATGTGTTTGAGAATTTAATATTTGCAATTTACAGAATTTGATTTGAAAATGTTCGTATATCATTTATTACTTTGACAGTAAAATAGCCCTGTGAATATTAATATTTTCCTTAATTTTTTTTTTATTTTATTTAATTCTATGATTTGATTTGTATTGTGTTCTTATAATTTGTTAATGTTTGAGGTTTAGTTAATTGATTTGAATTTATATATATACTTCTTTATTATTTTATGATTACTTTTTATAGCAAAGTGGCATTTTGAATACTTATATTAACCTTTCAAATTTTTTTTAAATAATGCTTTGATTTGTTTCTCGTTGTGTGTATTTGATAATTTCTAAATATTCGGTTAATTGATATATGAACAAATAAATATATCATTGTTAAGAATTCCGGATATGTGAACGCTTCAGAATTCAGGATAACTTTTTAAGTTCCGAAAAATACTTTTGAATGATAATACAAAAATTGGTCTACATTTATAATTGTGTTCGGAAATGTATCTGTGTTATATACATTCCTTTATTGTTTACATACAACTAAGGTATAACTTTAAGTTCGTCTTTCAATGTATTTTTCATGCTTGTAGTGTATTTTCAAAATAAGGATTTTTGTAATTGAAACATTAATATTTTTACGCCGGGCGGGATCTTCGGTACGGTTTTTTTCCTGACGCAATTCTGGGCTTGGCCAAGCAATTCTCGTTCTTTCCCTCCCCGCCGAAAGGACTGAATTGAGCGTATCGTTGCTCCTTATGAACTGAATCAAGTGTAGAAAATATTATCTTTACTAGCGATATGAGCATATGGATGTGATTGGAGCCCTTAACGAATTGAACGTATTTAATATAATTAAGTACCACTGTGTTCCTTTTTGCATGCACATCGGTGCCTGTAAAAACTGAAATAAATAACTTTGTCATTGTTTTACTACATTTTTGCAGTCCATTAGTTTTTTGTAATTTACTGCTCATCTGAATTTTCGTCCGCGACACTGTCCTTCCAAAACTTTTTATAGAAGATCCAAGAAAGTGGTTCCGATTCATTCCTGCAACTCAATTAATTTTAAACTACTCAACCATCCGAGAACAACCCAGAAAACTCCATTCGAACTTCTATCTAGTGTTCCAACGAAATGCAAAGATGATAATCAAATTCTATAAATCCTCGAAAAATAATCCAAGTATACCGTGAAGAAATAAGCAGTCATACTACAGAAAACATCCTTCACATTCAAGAAGTCGGTGAATTTTAAACAAAAGGAGAAAACCAAAGCACCATTACCAAGTATGTGTTTTCTCCTTTGTTTTTTCCTCCAAATTGATGAATTTGTTACTATCCAAAGAACACAATTTGGAACAGGACTCAAACTGCTACCCAGATATTTTCGACCATACAAAATTAACTGAATATAATTAAAGTAGAGGCAAGATGTTCAAAAAATCGGAACTCAAAGGACCTAATGTAATTTCATCCGCCGCAGATAATATATAAAGTTGTGGTCTTCATCTGTAATATAGACATTCTTACTTTTTTTTCTTCTAGTGCATAGATTTTTAATTATTCTATTCTATTTTTGGCCATTTTTTTATAAGTGTATGTCTCACTGTCTCCAACCAGTATACAGTACTTGAGAATAAGAGCAAGACTGATGGCAGAGTGAGGCGGAAAATCAATGCTGTACGTCTTTGTGTTACGTGACTCCCCAACTTACGTTTAGCTTCCACTAAAGAGAAACCTGATGGAGACGATAGCCCCAATGAGGAACTATACAGAAGCACTGTCGCTATAATGGAGGGTGACCTGAAATGTAACTCTTTCCTTACATTTAAATAAGTCAGTATACCATTCTGGTTCTTTATCTCCTGCCGTATATGTATCGCAATGAGATTTTAATTCAGTCGAATTGGCTCAATCTATAAAATTCTAGTTTTAACTATACAGCTGTCATATTCAGTTTTCATTTGCTTACAAAACGCAAATAAATATTTCGAAACGTGAGTGAGTGAGTGATAGTGAAGTTCATTGGCGCAAAAGCCAGATGTGGCCATACTGTGCCAAACAAGGTAAATCTATGATCTAGACGTTAAAACAATGAAAATGGATTGGTCGACAAGAAGGTCAAGTGAGAAAGTCAAGTTTATTGGCGCAAGGGCCAGATATGGCTATGATGCGCCAAAAAAGATTTAACTGTGGTCTAGAAGTGAAAAAAAATGGAAGGAAAGACAAATTGGTTGACAAGGAGGAGGTTCAAAAATAGAAAAGTATCGCTAGTGTATCCCGGGGGCGCGTCCCATGTGTTTACCAAAGACAGTAAACCCCATTGGAAAGAAAAAGATCACTAGGGTGCTTCGGAGTCATGTTGCCCATACTTACCTTTAGATGGCAAGTCCCTGAGGTCCACTGATATAATCCCCAGGGGCAGGGTGCCCGGCTATATCGCAGACGCTGGGTACCCATTTTAATCGCCTCTTACGACATGCATGAGCTACAGTAGGACTATTCTATCACTCCCGGTCAGCATAGGGGTCAAATATTTCGAAACATACAATTACATTATTACAAAAAGTACCAGTTAATTACTTTTCGGTTCAATATGTATGTTACCTTTCAGAATTTCATATATAATATTTTGAAATCTCGATGTCAGTGAGTTCAATATTACCAATAGAAAATTTGTTATCTGCTATTAACGATAAATCTCGCAACTTTTGTAACTAGCAAAATGATCCTATAACACTTATCAGATTTTTTTTCTTTTCATTTGATTCTATTCTTAAAAATTAAATCTCAAAATGGAAAGAAAAAAAAAAAAAAAATTTCTTATGGTCTTTTCGTGATCATTACAATGAGTTTAAAAAACTTAGATTAACAATGTGTAATATTGTTAAAAATATAGCAGTAAAGAATTTAATTTATTACTAAAACATTAAATTTTATTTAAAAAAAATTGTGTATTCTAAATTATTTAAAATAATTGTTCAAAAGTGTTTAGTTTCGAAACTAAAATATTGAATTTCCAAAAAATATTTAGTTTTTAAAATTCAGCAATATACACTAAATCTTTGATGCATGTAACACATTTAAGGAAGTTTAATTGTTAGATTCGATTTTGTCATCTTTGAATCTGAAGGTGTGGTGTGTTAAGAAAAATGCGTACAGATATCATAAGTCACAGATTTCGAATTAAGACATGGAACAAGCCTAAAACATAAGGAAAAAACAATTTAAGTGTGTGTTTAAAACTTGTATCATTAACTCAATCTCTTTTTTTGACTTAGATCATGCAAACATTATCTGAATAATTCCAATCTTATTTGCTTTTTGTTTAATTAACGTTTAATTTTGTCGAATGGGTTTACTCATAAATAATCTCATAATTTATCAAGCACAACGGAGACAACGCACGCGTTCTTATTGATATTTCATTCTTATTTCTTCCTTAACTTCGTTATATAAGACTTCACGTACACATGGACAAGTTTAAATACCCCACCTGTAGGCTTGATTGAGTGTTAACGTCGTAATTAGAAGCAATACGACGGTTATTGGAGACGGTTCTCGTAATTTTGAATCTAGTTCTAGTGGCGTGGACGACCTACGAATAGGAATCTCCCTCTCCAAATTTCCACACTACCCCAAGATAAAGATTTCGACCAGATTTTTCATGCATCAGTTTCCCATCGCATCAGGGCTCGAATCAACGACTCGACAGAAGCAATATCCGCCGCGAGTTTGCGACCATGACCACCAGGTTACTGCGGCCACTCCCATATGTCGGATCATTGGTAAAATTAATTTTAATAATACTTCTATTCAATAAAGCTCGAGGGTTAATGTTATCACTAGTCACTGCATTCAGGAACAAAACCAATCCGATTACATCAGACTAAGTTCAGAAGAGTTTTATAAAATATGAATGGAATATGAATTACATTTCAAATTCTAACATAAATTACACACAGTCTAAGGTCAATTGAATAAGAAATTTTCCACGAATACTGAATGTACAGCTAGTGGTATCTTACGCGGTACAATAAAATTGATGAATGCGGGATTGTATAACTGCAGCACTCGTCTAAATACAAACAAGCTAAAAGTTCCATTAAAATAATACTTTATTAAAATCACAATCTGCAATTATTTAAAAATGGCACCTTAGACATTCAACACCGAAGTAATTCTAGCATCAATCGGAGAATGCCATACTTTTATATAAAATCTTGAACATAGATAAAAAGCTCTTATAAATAGCATTACACATCTGAATTACACTAGTGCTAAATAAATAAATGGTCATTGGTGATCTGCGAATGCTGGCAGACCGAATAGTTCGGGCTGAAACTTCTCCAGGCTATTCAAGATTAATGTGGCATTCTTACAAAGTTTCGCATCAACGCGAGGGTCTGGTACCATAACTACTTGCATCCCAGCGGCAACGGCAGCCAGAACACCACTAGGAGAATCTTCGAACACTAGTACCTAAAACAAAAACGAATAATGGAATTAATATTAAAGGTATTGCTAAGATTGCTTTTTTTTTTTTTTTTTTTTTTTTGTTAATCAATATTAGATATTCATCATCGGACCAACTTTCTGGGGGTTTTGAAATCATATCAGACACATGGATAAACTTTCTGGTTTCAAATTTGGAAGCCCTGTTGAAAAAAGGAGAATTGGACGTTTCTACCACATTCCCCAGTAGTAAGTGAAGGGTTGAGGGAAAAGTTTATTGACGCAATAATCGGATATGTCTATGCTGCGTCGAACAAGGTATAACTGACCAAGACGATTGAAAAAAGGGGAAAATGTTAAATGTTACAAGATTCCTATTTGTCAGTTTTTCGAAACAGAATGATCGCTAGGGTATCCTGGGGATGCGTCGTCACCCATGTTACACAATGACAATAAAACCCATGGTGTAGGAAAAAGATCATTAAGATACTACGAGAAAGACCCAAGTATTTCCAAGAGAATATTTCGTAGATTAGGAATGAGAATGCATGCATAAGGTCAAAAAGAAATTCAAACGGAATTAATTCAGGTAATATCTACGGAAGTCTTAAGTGCTATGTAAAGTATATATACAAAAAATATATTATTAAGGATAAGCAAAACGATTATTTCAAAATTTTAGTGAAAATAAAAAACTTAATGCATATTTTCATCATTACAAACTTTTATTTAACTTGCTATGTCTTTTCAATTCAAAATTCGTCCTCAAATTTTAACTCAACTTCCTATCGTCCGATCGAGCTGAAATTTTGCATACACATATCAGTCCGTTGACAATAAAATAGTTTGGTATGCTCTAACAACGACCGACTTATAGGGGATTGGACCTGGGTCTTGCACTTAAAATCATACAATTCAATTGAAATTTGTCAATTTGTTTCAATTGAAATTATTTCTTTAGTCTTATATTTAATTCTTTTTAGATTGGAAATTTAAAATTAAAAATTATTTTTAAATTGGACTTTTATTTAAAGATAGGCTGAAAGGTACAAAAGGAATTTTTTTTTTTTAAATTTAAAATACTGTTATTTATAAAAGCTTGAAGAGTCAATACTTCTTTCAATCTCTTACATAAACAGCTATTGATCTTAAACTAGCTTTATAGAAATTATATATTTATAGTTTCAAAGAACTACTTTTTTTACATTTTACTAACTATATTTAAATAAAAGCTTGATTTAAAAATAGTTATATGATATAAATAGAAGTAAACAAGTCTTTTGAACAAATGTTTGAAATTTGGGGTGAAATTTGTTTTGGGAAACTGATTTGTCAATAATATCTCGACTTCACGAGCTTCTTTGAGGAGTGCGAAAATTCGTAGTAATATGTTGAACCACAGTAATTGAAATTAGACTGTTAGCATCTTTCTTTGAAGGAGATTTTGTCAGAATTGAAACAAATTTCAGAAATTTCATAACAGAAGTAGAATTATACTGCATTTGAATTGGTATTGATCATGTTTCAGTAGTAAAAAACAAACCCTTCCAACCACTTTTTCCAACAATCATTATTTAAGAAATTGGAAACCCCGTCTTATCACGTAAACGACGTAAATATAGCCACAATATAAGCAAATGCAAGTTTGAACCTCTGTTTCAAATCTACTTCCGATTCTTCATTTTTTAGTATTCTCTAAATTAACCCATCTCGACAAGAAAATAGAGAGGAAGGTCTATCCCTGGTGTCGTTCTCGTCACCGGACCAAGGTGCAAAAGTATGAGGTCCATTATCCCTATCCCTCGTGTGTTCCTTTCGAGTGACATAAGAGGGGTGCTCCGAAAGTAAGCTTAGTCATTTTTTGAAAAAGCAAATAACGCACCAGATGAAGCAGCCACCATACGAATCCTTTCCCGTTTCTGGTTCAACAACGCAAGTGGCGTCACAGGAAGGGAAAAGACGCAGGGAAAAAAAAAGAGTAGCAACACACCAGCGTGCCTAAGACGTGACTGACAGCTTAGTCGGGTGCTTTAGTTTCGTTTTCTTTAACGTCACACTAGAAGCAACACGAGAACACGGATTGGAGACGGGCCTCGAAATTTCGAACTTCAGTCAAGTGATAAGAACGACACCCGAGTTGGCATCCCCCCCTCTTAACTTCCACAACACGCCTACCGGAGGACTTTGACCCCGACAGATTTAAAGTGCATCAGCCCCGGCTACACGGTGGGTCTTTGGTAATCAAAGATCGAACCAACGACTGAACGAAAACCACCGGTCACGAATCCGAAGCCATGACATTTGACTACCGCGGCACAGCTTGGTCTGCAATGGATGTGCATGCAGTTATCCGATATGAGAGGGCACGCGGGACCAGTCATCCATGAACGCCTGCAAATCGTGTATAATGAACAGGTCATGACTCGTCAAATGGTTGGACGCTAATGTTGCATGTTCAGTGAAGAAAGGCAGAGTGTGGAGGATGAAGATCGAAGTGAGCGTCCCTCCACATTCGAATGAAAACAATACTGCTAGTGTACAAGACACGGTGTTAGCGAATAGGCACATACAGGTGTCAGACTTGTTCTTTCAAACTGCGTATTATTCGTGCTCCGGTCAAACCAAAACAATACTGAGGTGGGTTGAGCGATAATTCCTTGCATCGCAAGGCACTGGGTTTTACTAGAATGGTTTCTTTTAACTGATTGCCCGCTACGACAAATGTCTCAATGTGAATTGAGACTGTGTGTCAAACGATGACAATTTTTTTTTATGCAATAAATATTCCTTGTGAAAAGAAATGATGAAACTTTCGGAAAATCCCACGTAATAAAACATTTAACTTTTCTTCGACATGAATAAATATTTTAAAATTGATTAAATATTTTGTTCTTAAGAATGTTCATGAAAGTCCGAAGTTCAGATTCGAAATTAAATAAAATTTGCGAATTATCAATAATAATTTGATTTTACAAGGAAGGGAAAGTAAGTGTTTACAAATATTCTAACATATCATTAAGTGACAGTTCAAGTGGAAAAACCAAGTTTCCTTTTACATTTAAGGATATATTTCCCCCCTTTTCCTATTGTAACTGTTGAGATAAGATTGTGAATAAAACGCGATTCAAAATATGGTTAGCTCCGACTGCGATTGTTTCTTAATGTCACATTGATAAGCAACACGAGGGCTTTTGGCGACTAATCTCGTAATTTTGAACCTTGGTCCAGTGACGAAGACTATACCCGACCTGGAATCTTCCTCTACAAACTTCCACACCCTGCCATTAGGAATGCTTGAGACCTTGACCAGATTTGGCAATGGTTGCACAGAGATGAGTATTCGTGATGCATCACCACCCACGGGAGTAAAAACAAAACGGTTAGCAGGACCTTCATAATACTTCGGACCTGCTGCGCCTTTTCTGACCTAGGGCAAGCCGCATGAGAGCCTTTGCATGTATTGTCCATTTCGCTAAGAACGCTGTAGATACAAGTAATTTTGGTTGAATTGGATATTGGTTTGGTTTCATTAACGTCGTGCTAGATGGAACACGAATGATATTGGTGACGGACCTCGTAATTTTGAGCTTCGGTGAAGTGACGAGGACGTCACCTGAGCTGTCCTAACATCCACACCATGATAACGAGAGGACTTTGGACAACGATAGATTTAACGTGCGTCAACCCCGGACACACTGCGGGTCTAGTGGCATCAAGGCTCGAGCCTACGACTCAACGAAAACCGCCAGCCGCGAATTCACTGCCTTAACCACTAGGCTACCGCGGCCTCTTCTACCTTAAGAACATTAATCGATGAAACATATGTTCAAAGAAATCAGAGTCATTCGAAATTCAGATTCTCTAGGTTGTTTGTTTTTACTTCTTTATGTTTGTGCATAGAAATGTTCTGCAAACGATCTCGCATTTTACAATTACAAGACAAAATGAAGGAAGGCACTCAAATGTAACGGAATTGTTTTCTTTTTCAATTCTTCCGAAAGCCGAGTTTGAAAATGCTTAGTGTAATTTCTTTCGATTTCAGGATTACTAAACCTTATGTAAGTAGAACTAAACAAAAATCCCACAAATATTCACCCGCATTTGCACTTTCACCTTTTCGCTACTCCTCCCCCCAAGATCATTTTCCCTCGTATAATATGATTTCTCGCCTCTGAATAGTTTGATCGGCTGGCTTAATAGAGAGGCATAAAGACAATATTTACATCAGGCAACATCAAAAAAATTAATATATTAGCAACCAAATATATTACACACAAAGGCGTATCATAAAATTGTAACTATTACTAAGAAAGAAATCTAGGATATATGGATAAAATTTATTCCGAGTTATAATTTATCTTGCAAATTATAACTATAATGTTGATTTCTGTGGTTTCAGGAAGAAGTAAATTAAAGAATTTTAATTACTATCCCGGGATATCATTAAGTTGAATTATTTCCAAGAAATTACCATGACAGAATCTTAATTTGCAATTATTATTCTTAAGACTTCGCTACATTGTCACCATATTCCGAGTTACATTTTTCGTCCAGGGTTTCTTTAACTTTCGATGGACGTCATTATCGCAACAGATCGAGTTATATCTTCTCCGCAATGCATTTCGCTTTAAATTAATGACTTTCTGAAGCCAAACAAATCAACACCAATAGCTATAATTTACAACATTGTGTACATAGTTAAGGATCAATTCATGTACAGAATAAATTTAATTTGCAGATATAGATTATTACAAAGTAATTAAAACTTAACTATACCACTCGTGAATACTTGTTACAAATATTCGGTTGTTATCAAGAATTAAGAGGAAGGAGACATACCGAGTGAAAAATAAGGAAAAATGGAAAGGAATGAGTGACATTTATGTTTACCACACACACAGAGGATAAAGGAAAAAAATCTCTAGTTGTGAGAGGAGGTAGGCGCCTGATCCGATTCTTGGTAATGAAACGATCTTTAGGCCGAATAGTAGGAAATAACAATTGCAGGAAAATTTCAAAAATCATTTATACGTATTTACTGAATCAATGTATTCAAAAAATTTATTTATATTTTAAGAGGTCAAAGGACTGTTAAACGCAGTAAACAGAACAGGTTTTCTACGAATCTGCATATCTTTTTAAACTTTCAATGGAATAATTCAATTTTTTATGTGATAATTTTTAAGTTTGAATTTTTATGAATTTTTAAATATTCATAAAAGCTTAATGATAACGCTTTTTCACAATATTCAATGATACATTAATTTGCACTCACAGTCTGATACAAATTTTTTGCTTCGGAATGTGAATGATTGAAAGTGAATTTTAATAGCGCAAGAACCAGATATGACTATGCTACGGAAAATACGGTGTAACTGTTATCTAAACTTTGAATGAGGAGGTAATAATATTTTTAAGCCCCTGAAGAGTATATTATACTCAAAGAAGAACTCTGAGTAATATACTCTTTAGGAGCTTGCCGCTTTTAAGCAAATTCGGCAATCATGACACCCGGTGATCTATTGCTTTACCAAAGACTGTAAACACCACGGTAAACACAGATAACGTGCCCTCGGGTGGCCGCGATAGTCTAGTAATCGTGATTTCAGACTAGTGGCCGGCGATTTTCGTTGAGTCGCCGGTTCTAGCTTTGGCCGCTAAAGACCCGCCATGTAGCCGGGGCTGATGCACGTCTGTCGGGACTCAAAGTCCTCCCTTTGGTGTGGTGTGGAAGTTGAGTGTGTGTGTGTGAATGTATAGTTTACTGGCGCAAGAGCCTGATGTGGCTATGTTGTGCCAAACAAGATTAAACTGTGGTCTAGACGTGAAGTTGAAAAAAGACAAAAAAGTGGTTGACAAGGAGGGTCGAAAATAGAGAAGGATCGTCAGGGTATCCCAAGAGTGCGTTACCTGTGTTTATCAAAGGCAGTAAACCCCATGGGAAAGAAAAAGATCACTAGGTTGCCTCGGGGTCATGATGCCCGCACTTACCTAAAGAAGGCAAGTCCCTGAGGTCCCCTGATATAATCCCCAGGGGCAGGGTGCCCGGCTATACCCCCAGACGCTGGGTACCCATTTTAGTCGTCTTTTACGACTTGCATGAGCTACAGTGGGACTATTCTGTCATTCCCAGTCACCACACGTGTCGTGGTGTGGAAGTTGGGAGAGGGGGATGCCAGTTCAGATGTCATCCTCGTCACTTGACCGAGGTTCAAAATTACGAGGTCCATCGCCAATAGCCCTTGCTTTTGGCGATGCCAATCGTTGCTTCCAATGCGATGTTTAAGAAAAAAAACTAAGCTAAAAATGCACCTCCGGAATACTCTGGTGATTCTTTATTATTTTTTTACCCTCCCTGACAATCATTTTTCTTTCATCTTTCTTGCGTCTGTATCTAGGTGACATGTTTTGGCAAAACATGGCCAGGTTTGAATCTTGCGCCATGAGCCTCAACGTTCACTCATTCATTGCGTATAATATGGCCAATATTATCGAATTTTACATGATCCGGTAGAATTCCTTTGGTAGGTCGTCCGTAGGATGGACTGGGACCTGGAATATCTTTGGCAGAATCAATAACATGTAGTGCTTTTCCACTTAACTTTAGTGAGGCACTGGCTAATTGTACTTGAAACAGTTTGAGAAATATTGGATTTCTTGGGATTTTGTAACTTTTACAGCTATTTATCAATACACTATCGATCTGGTTGATAAACAAAAGTCATCATTACTTCTAGCCTCTTATTTGTATGTAGTAATCTGAAATACTTTTATTGAGGAGCTCTACGTCTTCAATGTTACAAGAGTACATATTCTCTCATAACATTGGCCTGAAGAAGAAACTTTTTCTGCAGTACTGCTTAGGATTTTATAAAACCTGAAATTTTTCATTCTGAAAACAATTTACACAAAAGTCCTATCGCTACAAAATTTACGAGTCAATAAAGGTCGCATAGATTGACGTGAACCGCAAGACCGCTCTTTATAAAAAGATGCTTATATTCTAAGATACACTCAAATAGACTTGCAATTTCGTACGATACCCGTTTTTGGACAAATGCATTAGGCAACGAACATACACTTGTGTAAGAAATTAAGAGAATTTTCGTATTTTATCTACGATCTCCAGAACTACTGGAGAGATTTTAATAAAATTTGGCGTGAACATGGGAAAAAAAATCAGAATCCCATTAATGAAAAAATAATCAGTTCAAGCAGAGAAAGAATAAGTGAATTAATCAGAGAGGGAAATGATCAAATTAATCAGAAAATAATAATCAAACTGGGATTTAGAAAGACGCGAGGAAAAAAAAAAAACTTTTAACGCACAGAGTCACTTTCGATAAGAACAAAACAAAGTAGTTTTAAAAACGATATTATAACTTTCTCAAGTTTAGTTTTTATTAACGTCGCACTAGAAGCAACACGAGGGCTATTGGCGACGGACCTCGTAATTTTGAACCACGGTCAAGTGACGAGGACGACACCTGAGCTGGCACCCCCCTCTCCTAACATCCACACCACGCCAACGGGAGAACTTTGGGCCCCGAACAGATTTAACGTGCATCAGCCCCGGCTACACGGCGGGTCTTTGGTGGCCAAGGATCGAACCCGCGACTGAACGAAAACCGCCAGCCGCTATCCACGACCTTGACCACTAGGCTACCGCGGCCCCTATAACTTTCTCAAAGGAATATGTTATAAAACTCTGAATTAATGAATATAAGATTAATTTTATTATTTATGAAAGATTTTGATTTCAATTGACAGTTGAAACTCCAATACTTTTTTTTAACTCCATTCTTAATTTAATTTCTATTTTCTATCAGAGTCACATTAAATGACAAATTTAACAATAATACTAACGAAATTCATTATAACTATTGTACTTCTATTACTAATTATTGTACTAATAATATTGTACTTGTTTTTTCTATCATGGTTTCTGGTTATTTAGTTCATTTAATATACAAAAATAACTCATACCAATACTTAAAAAAATTATTTAGCAGTTTATTTTAATGATTCAAATAATTTTTTTTAGATTAAGATGAAAAAAAAAAAAACCAAGACTGTAAAAAATTGCTACATTTTACCAGTTCCGTAAAATAGTTAATTCATTCATTAATTAATTGTCTTTAGGTTATTTCAATATTTTATATATGTGCTCTACATTTACATACAAATTATTTTTTATTTTAAACATAAACGAGAAATGTATGTTTGTGATTCGAAAGTTTAAAAATATTTTTAAAATCTTTGAATATAATGCAATAATTAAAACATTTTAGACTACAAATAAGGTCAACATTTTTAAAGTAGTTCAGGTATACTTATATAAAGCAAAGTCCGTTTTAGTTATTTTGCTACAAACAGTATGAACTATATTTAGCAATTATTTACCTTTAAATTTAATCGAATCTGCTTAAAAAGTTATAATTTAGCATTTTAACATTTTTCCTAATCGAGAAGTTTTTTCTTTCTTGATCATGTACGAGAATAAAGTATATACCTAGTTAAACTAGTATTCAGATGCTATCTTGAGGGTTAATTCCAAAATACGAGTAAACAAATATTTACCGAATAACGTGTACGTATTTCAATTGAATATGATCAAAAAAATCTTGTATGTATAGAAATAGTAAAATACTAATAAGCAAACTTTTTTTGAAGATTTGTTTTGGTGATTAAAATTTTGCATTTTTATAACGCCTTACACATATTATTTTTAATTATAAAAAATTACTCATGCCGTAATTCTGAAAATTCACAATATTGCGAGATCAAAAGTGCTAAACATTGCCTGTGGCCTGGAATTTTTTTTTTCAAAAAGTTGCTTTACACAACTTTGCTCGATAATGGGTTAAGAATTTATATTCCTGGTCATTCTGTATGCTTGTATTTTGAATTATTTTTTTTTTCAAATATATTCCAGATTTTATCTTTTGTAATATAATTCGGAATGGATGTTGAACATGTTAGATCAAGTAGTTTTTAATGCTCCCAAATTTTTAAGAGAGACATATTAGTAATAGATATGTATTACAATAATATGAACTAATATTTACTGGATTTAGTTTAGTTTTTATTAACGTCGCACTAGAAGCAACACGATGGCTATTAACGAAGGACTTCGTAATTTTGAACCACGGTCAAGTGAAGAGGACAATTGAGCTAGTACTCACCTCTCTTAACTTCCACTCCACACCAACGAGAGGACTTTGAGCCCCAAAAGAATTAACGTGCATCAGCAGGGCTACATGGCGGGTCTTTGGTAGCCAAGGATCAAACCCTCGACTGAACGAAAACCGCCGATCACGAATCCGAAACCATGACCACTAGGCTACCGCGGCCACCAATAATATTTACTGGAACATTTTTCTTTAAAATATATTCCAGTTGGAGTCCATTTTAGACATACTTAAGAGCAATGAAAACATTTGGCGACGTAAATCTTAATTTTCTATAATGATCAAATGAAGAGGACGACACCAAAACAGATTCCTCCCTCTCTTTACTTCCACGTTACGCAACAAAATGTAATGCCCTGTTGGTTCTGTTCAGTGTTTGAATGCTCTTCGATACAATGGGATGAATTGTATGCAGTAGCTTATTCTTGGTACATGAATCAGTGTTTCCGGAAACTAATAGCTGTAAAGTTATACGGCTACTAATGGCTCTATTACCTTCACTGGGAGGGGGAAAGTAGAAGGGGGGGAAAGACAATTACAGATACTCGAGTGTTGTAATATCTGCATGTAAACTTTTTTTTTTCTATGTATATCATATTTAATGAGAAACTTAATCATCTTATTCCTTGTGGGTTTTTTTTTCCCCTTCTTTTTCAAGGGCGGGTCAACATTGTCAAACAGACAGAGGATTAGAGGGTAATGGAGTCAAGAAAATATAACCTTGGCTTTTTTTCTTCTTTTTACTTTATACTCATTTCAAATAGAAACAAGGCTCTATTCATAAAAATAATAAAGTTGCCTCTCCCACAACGTTCTTTTTCTTTATGTAAAGTAAAACTTGGTAGATATGGAATTTAGTGAGTGAGTAAATGTTATTGGCGCAAGACCCAGATGTGGCTATGCTGCGCCAAACAAGATGCAATTGTGGTCTGGACGTGAGAAAAATTGAAAAAAAAAAAAAAAATAAGACAAGAATTGGTTGACAAGAAGGAGGGTCGAAAATAGAGAAGGATAACTAGGGTAACTAGGGGATGCGTTACCCGTGTTTACCAAAGACAGTAAACCCCATGGGAACGAAAAAGATCAGTAGGGTGCCTCGGGGTCATGATGCCCGTACTTAACAAGGAATTCAAGTCCCTGAGGTCAGTGAGACCGTGAAAATAGAGGCATATGGTGCAATGTCCAAATCAAGCAATGTAGATTTGCAATTTGATTTTGGAAAAAAAAAATAATAATTATTCGACAAGAAGAGTCGAAAATAGATAGGAATCGCAGGTACATTCCGGGCACGCGTCACCCCTGTTTAGAGTCATCAATCCCCTGAGAAAGAAAGAGATCAAGTATCTTTGGTTACTACATAAAAAGGAGCTTTGTAACTTTTTAAGTTAAAATCTACAGTGAAAATCCCAATTCTTCTAAACACTGGAAAAAAAGGGAAAATAACTACGTATTTTTTTTTTTTTATTTATTTATTTTTTTTTTTCAACTTCATTACTTCCGTCATTATTTCCATTACGTGAAAAGAGTGTTTGTATTATTCTCTGGTATTTTAAAATACCCCGGTTTTAGAATTCCCAACTATAACATTTCAACAGTTAAGACATTTAAGATATTTTTTCTATTTTAAGATGTATAATGAAAACATCATTAATTTATTTTAAAAGTATTCATGTATTTAATATCATTTATACTGTAACATAAAACAAAATAACCCAATACATCTAATTTTAATACAAAGCGAAAATATTCCCCATTCTTAATAATAATTTATTTTACGTTACAGCTCATTAAATTCTTGCGAAATCGGAAGAACATAATACTACAAATAAATAGCAAAGTTGATTGGCATTCATTATGAGGCGTTCGGCAAAACAAATTTGCTTCAATGAAGTCTTCTTTGATAAATAGCATTCTAATAACTTCTTATAATTATGATAACTACTAGCCACAAGGAGTTATAAAAAAATGTTTTTAATTTCTTACAATGCCTCTTCATAATGTAGGTTAAGACACTGCGGGACGTTTTCATAAAAGATTTAAAATAAAAGAGAGAAAAGTTGCATCACCTTCTCAGGCGAAGGCTTGTCTTCAAATCGACGTGCACATACGAGAAAAACATCCGGTGCCGGTTTGCCCCGCTTTACTTCCGCTTCGTTCGGTGCCAGAACTGAATGGTGGAACAAATCGAAAAGTTCTTGGTGGTTCTTTGTTTTCAGGTCGTAGGTCTCCTTCTTTGAACTCGTAGCGATGGCCAGGGGAATTTTATTTTCGGACAAATGCTTCACCAGCTTTTCCACTCCTGCGAAAAAATAAAGATGAAGAAACATTTTACTTACCCATATAATTTTTAATGGTATGGAGCGATTCTCTATTTTTACCAAGTAACGTATATAAACATAAATCGATCTGGGGGATCATTATTTTGGATACGCATACACACGGCGCAAGTCCTCTTTAGAGTTTCTACTTATCCGGCCATCCATCTAACTATTTGCATCATCAAGAATTAGTTTGAAGATTGTCAAAATTCAAAGATCTACTATAATAATGTTTTCGATAAAATGAGCTTTACGTCATACTGACAACGATAGGAATTTGTCAAGTTTTCATGTGCAAGAGTACATTATTTTAGTTTTTTGATCATGTTCAGGCCCCAAGGCAAAGCATCCGCCGCACCCCTCGGATGGCCGGCCCAGGATGATTATGAAACACTGGACAACCAATGTATGATGTACGGTATATCGAATGACAAAAAGGACAATCAGGAGCGTTCTCCCCAAATAGTAATGCTTATGAGTAAGCCGAATATGTCCATTGGGAATAAATGATTGCAATTGTTTATTAACATCGCACAGAGTCTCGCCATTTGAAATGGATCTTGTTATTTTGAACCTCGAAAGACACCCGAGCTTACAACTTCCTCTTCTTACTTCCACACCACGCAAAGGGGAGACTTGGGACCCCGAGCAGATATAACTAGCATTAACTCCGCTACATGGCGAGTGTTTAGCGGCATCAAAAATCGAAGCCAAGGACTCGACGAATACAACGCCGAGACCGCGACCATGACCATAAGGCTACCGCGGCTGCCGAATGGAAGGAGAGTCGATATGAACCTTCGGAGAGATCAGTTTCACAGCTCTGAACCTTAACCAGGTGAGCTCGAATTCTCCGAGTGATTTAGGCAACCCCTTGAGGCCTTGATTGCAGAAAAGTTTCAACTATTACCATTATTCATCCTTTCAGTTCGACATTAATTACAATTAAAGCGAAATTTTCGTATTAAAAAAAAGAAATCTCTTAGCGTTAAAAATTTTAGCATTATTTATTCAAAACAATTTGATTTATTTTGAATAAAATTAGTTTAAATCATATCATTGACATTTTGCTGACTCATTAGAATACAAAAGAAGTTCAAAATTACCCGTATTAAGAATGGAAATATTCGCTGTAATATTGTCTTTAATTATTTTTCTAAGAAGTCTACGAGTATCCCAAAAAACCGTCGCTATTAAGTTTTCTTCTTTAGTTTGGTTTGGTTTGGTTTTATTAACGACACACTAGAAGCAACACGAGGACTATTGGCGAAGGACATCATAATTTTGAACCTTGGTCTAGTGATCAGGCAACACTTGAGCAAACACGCTCCTCTCTTAACTTCCCCACTACGCCAAAGGGATGGCTTTGAGCCTCGACATATTTAACGTGCATCAGCCCCGGATCTCTGTGGGTCTTTAGTGGCATCAGGGCTTGAACAAGCGACTCGGCAAAAACTGCAAGGCGAGAGTCCGCTACCATGACTACTACGCCACTGCGGTCACTTTTCTTCTGTAGAGCAGATTCATTCAGTGACAGTTAGGGTGTATGAACCAAATCTGACTACGCTATGTCAAATATTGTTGAAGCTAAATTCTGGATACAAAGAAAAAGTTTGTCAGATACGACTGAAAATTTAGAAGGATTTATAAGGTATCCCGGGGGTGCGTTAACCGTGTTCAAAGACGATAAACCCCAGGGGAAAGAACACTAGCACCAGAAGCAGCTCATTGTTTCTGTTCTTGCTTAGTTTCTAGGGTATAAGGAGGTATCCTGGACTCATCGACGGTACCAACTCCAAGCAAAATGACGAAAATGACTCGCAGCTCCACCAATTTGATCCCTAAATCCAAAATGCGAATTAGTGTCAAATTTACTTGGCGCTATATTTAACCGGTTGCAGCTCATAATGGTAACAACAACTTGCTCAGCAAGGCCATGTCATCAGAAAAGGCGCTTTTGGAAACTCAATCTATTTAACGTAATTCGAAAAATTGCAAGTCAGTTAAAGATTAAACACTATAATGTGATAAATACAATAATAATAATAATAATAATAATAATAATAATAATAATAATAATTACCCTACCTGGCTTAGCTTTACAAGTTAAAAAACTTTCTTGAGCTTTGTCGAAGAAGTCGTTTCTTGCGATATCTTGAAACTCTTGCACGGTAATGGGCAATTGAAGCTCGTGTATCATGAATGCAATAGCCTCGTTTGCAGGTCTCCCCATGCTCTGGGCTCGGAGCTTCCATGTTAAATTCTTGCCGAACCTCTCCGCAATGGACTGATATATTTGTGTGAAGATGTCTTCTGTATCTGGAGAAACAGAATCGTTTAGAGGGAAATACAGCGATGTTTTGTTGAGTACATTAGAGGTTGTAGAGTTTAATGGCGCAAAAGCCAGATTTGGCGATTTTGCCCGGAACGAGATGCGATTGATCAGACATTTTAGAAAACAGAAAAAAACTTAAAAAGTTTGACAAGGAGATTCGAAAGTAGAGAAATATCACTAGGGTATCCCGGGGATATGTTACCCGTTTTTTATATATAAGTATAGTAAACTTCTATGGGAAAAGGAAAAAATTCGTTAGAATACCTAAGTTTCATGATTACAGTGCACATCTAGAGAAGGTAAGCCCCTGAGGGCAATAAATTATTGTACGACGTGAACACCGACATAATGAACAATATGTCTTGGGAACTCTTCGCTACACTTAGATGACTTTCGAAAAATTTCCTTACAGGAAATAGGAAGGTTATTTCGGAAATAAAAGATTATAATTCTCCATGCAGCTTTTTTTATGCCCATTCCCTTGATCCAGGTTCACGTTCTTTCTTTATTGCCCACGTATTTCAAATGATTTAAACTCATCCTCAATCTATTGGTACATGTAATAATTTCAAGACATTCTGTTGCTGTTTTCATACGCAAATGAAGCAAAACCCACTATTTCTTACAAGTTTTTATTTACCTTGCTGCGTTCATACAGTGGCACAAACAATTGAGGATACACCTTACTTTTACTTGATAAATCCAACTTTCAATCAAAATAACACC
>BMAW01125648.1:97460-113019 GCA_019974015.1 Nephila pilipes | reverse complement strand
GGTGTTATTTTGATTGAAAGTTGGATTTATCAAGTAAAAGTAAGGTGTATCCTCAATTGTTTGTGCCACTGTATGTATCTGATCAACGCATTAGAAGAAATGGAGTGAGTGAATGTAAAATTTACTGACGCAAGAGCCAGATGTGGCTATGCTGCGCCAAACAAGATTAAATTGTGGTCTAGACGTGAAAAAATTGGGGAAAAAAAGACAAAAGACAAAAATAGGTTGACAAGAAGGAGGGTCAAAAACGGAGAAGGATCGCTAGGGTATCCCGGGAGAGAAAAACCCGTGTTTACCATAGACGGTAAACCCCATGGGAAAGAAAAAGATCACAGGGTGCCTTAGGGTCATGATACCCGTACTTATCTAAAGGAGGCAAGTCCTTGAGGTCTTAGAAGAAATGGAAAAATACCTCACAACACTGACCTTCACCATGCGGTATCCCCCTCTCCCAAGATGAAAATAAACTTAAGAAACAGCGAGTTTGAGTGACAGAGCTTATGGCGCCAAATGTGGCTAAGCTGTGCCAAGTATTTATTCGTAAAGAGTTATTTTGACCGAAAAAGTAATAGGCAAAATCTGTTTGACAAAGAGAGTCGAAAATAGAGAAGGGTCGCTAGGGTTTGGGAACGTGTCACTCGAGTATACTAAAGGCAGTAAACCCCATGGAATAGGAGAGTGAATGCTTTTTAATGTCGCACTGAGAAGCAACACGAGAGTTATTGGTGACAGACCTCGGAATTTTGAGCCTCTGCTGAGTGACGACACCTCAACTGGCACATTCCTCTTCAAGCTACCGCACCATAATAAAAGGATACGATTTGGGACCTCGAATGATTTAACGCACATGAGCCCCAGCTCATGGCGGGTCTTAGTGGTAGCATCAGGACTTGAACTCAATCTACGAAATGCCGTTTGACTACCGCGACCATATTTAAAGAAGGTACGCTCCTGAGAAGAGTTGGCGGCGCAAGACTTCGTGCTCTCTTACTGTCATTCCCCCTCCCCTCAAGATGTCAATACATGTCTCCTGGAAAATCTATGTGCTGAATCTTACTCCCCAACTAACTGATCGATTTTATTCGCTGTCTGAATCTCATACATTGCAGAAAATTAAGATTTTGGATTTTATTTTGAGTTTAGTAAATACCAATATAAGTATTCAAATAAATATTTTATATGCAATTTGGTGAATTTCAGTATGTTTTAAGAAAGGACTAAGAATTTTAAAAACAGCACAATAAATAAGCAGCGAAGTTTTGTTAGAAAAGTATTTTGTGGCTCAAAACGGCCCAGAAGACAAACTTTCATCAAGGTCACATTTTGATCGTGCCTGCCTTATTGATCTCGTTATAAAAAGTTATCAAAGCATTTTTTTGCCACTTGGAAATCAAAATAGGTTCTTGAGCTTTGCGCCTACTAGTAACTAGCGTGATGGCAGATAGAAGCCATTTTCAAATCAATATAAATTTCTTCATACAAGTTATTTTCCTCTAATACACACTTAATCATTTTTGTATCATTAACTTGTTTTGCAGTAAAATAGAGATTCATTTCAAGAGATTGACAATAAAATAAGATTAGCGTTTGCATCTAAAAATAAAGCAATTAGGAAGGGGAAAAAAAGGGTTTTCCTTATTTGATTATTTCAGGGGAAATATACTTAAATATGAAAAACTGAACATTTTGTCATTAATTTTGGCAATTAACAAAAAGCAAAATATATAAGAAAAATTAAATGGCATTCAGGCTTTGATTTCAACCAATGAAAATAAACTAAAAATTATTTCCCTTTCATGCCAAGCATAGATAACAAATGTCATTTATCCCCTCCTATCAATTCAAAAATCTTACAAAATATTTTCACGTCCTTTTAAGCGCAATGAAATCTTTTAACTCATTATTTACCGTCATTCTAAAAGGCAATACAAAAAAATACTAATAATAGAAACTGAACTGAAACAGAACATAAAATGTTAGGGGGATACGAAATTCGAAGAGAAAAGTGAAGTAGGAAAATAATATACCGCAGCAGCTGATTAAACTAATGTTATCTATACAATTATCTCTTACATTTCTATATCTTCATATTGTTTACAGAACAACGATTGACAATATCGCTGTATTTAAAAAAGAAAGGGAATTATTTAATTTATGTATACAACAGATAAGCCTGTGAATATATGTTTGATAAAAAAAAAAAAAAAAAAACAAGTTACCCAATCATTTTGAAATACAAGAGGTGCCGAGATATGTGAATTATCCAAGAACAGCTGAAAAATGATTGATTTTAATCGATTGAAGTTCCTAGTATGAAGGAAGTATTAAGTCTTTTAATAAGAATGATATACGTTCGCTTTAAAGCATCTGTTGTTAATTAAAGCTATAAATGTTTGCGGGTTTCTTTTTAGTCATAATTATCAATTATGCATGGCAATTTAAGTTCGCTTACTCAAATAATCCTTACTTAGAAAAAGCTTAGCTAATACCGAAAAAAGGCAGCTAATATAGTGCTCAACAATGCCGGTATAGCGCTGCGCAACAGAGGACAGATAACATAGAATATTAAGGATTATATTGTTTATTCACGTGGAATTCAGAAGCAAAATACGAGAGCTATTGGCGACGGACCTTGTGACTCCGAACCTCAGTCCATTTTTTTAGTTTAGTTTTTTTTATTAACGTCGCACTAGAAGCAACACGAGGGCTATTGGCGACGGACCTCGTAATTTTGAACCACGGTCAAATGACGAGGACGATACCCGAGCTGGCACCCCCCTCTCCTAATATCCACAGCACACCAACAGGGAAGACTTTGGGCCCCGACAGATTTAACGTGCCACAGCCCCGGCTACACGGTGGGTCTTTAGCGGCCAAGATTCGAACCCGGAACTGAACGAAAACCGCCGGTCAAGAGTCCGAAGGTATGACCACTAGGCTACCACGGCCACCTCTGTCCAGTGACGAGTATTGTATCAATGATGATACCTCACCTTCCAGGCTTGTACACCATCCTTACGCAAAGATTTTAAGCCCCAACAGTTTTAAAGTGCATCAGATAATCTTTGAGTGAGTGAGTGAATGTAAAGTTTATTGGCGCAAGAGCCAAATATGGCTATGCTGTGCCAAACAAGACTAAACTGTAGTCTAGAAGTGAAGTTGAAAAAAAAAGACAAAAAAGTGGTTGACAAGAAGGAGGGTCGAAAATAGAGAAGGATCCCTAGGCTATCCAGGGAGAGCGTCACCCGTGTTTACCAAAGTCAGATAATCTTTACAACAGGTCTTTAGTGGAATTCGGATTCAAACCAGTGATAATTCGGAGGTACATTTCTAGCTTCGGCATCAGAGTCACTGACACAGGGTTCAGTTTAGTTTTAATAAACGTTGCACTGGTAGCAACACGAGGGCTATTGGTGACGGACATCATAATTTTGAACCTCGGTCAAGTGACGAGGATGAAACCCGAGTGGCACCACCTATCCTAACTTCCACACCACGCCAACGGAAGGACTTTGGGCCCCGACAGATTTAACGTGCATCAGCTCCGGCTACACGGCGGGTCTTTAGCGGCCAAGGATCGAATCCGCGACTGAACGAAAACCGCCGGTCACGAATCAGGAGCTATGACCACTAGGCTACAGCGACCATGACTCTGACACAGGTCTGAAATGCAATGTTCAACTACACTGCCAACGGAATAAAAGGTTCTGGATCGATAAATAATTGAACTGCACTTCAAATTCCTCGCTGGTAGAGTATGGAGTTGGTAAGATATCAACTTAAGTATCGTCCTCGCTATCCGACTTTATTTCGAAATACCAAGATCTATCACCATTAACTGATATATGCCTTAAGGAAGATGCTAAGACAAGTGTCTTTATAAAATATGAATACAAGGGGGTGAATTAAAACAGCGAGCATAATAAAAAATAACAAATGTCAGTAAGGTTAGAGTGATTTGCTTAAAATACAGGTTTTTTTAAGGCACATTGAGAAAAAAATGAATTATGTAAAATGAAAGGGTTGAACAGGGAGAAAAATCGCCATTGCCTCCCTAGGTGACGTCTTTTATTGAATGATTTTTTTTCATTAACGTCGTACTTTAAAGCAATACGAGGGCGATTAGAGACCAACTTCTTTTTTTGAACCTTTTTAAAGTGACGAGAATGACACTCAAGCTGACACCTCCCTCTCCAGATTTCCACACCACGCCATGAAAGGATTTGAAACCTCAATAAATTTAACGTCAGCCCATCCATACATCGAGTCTTTTGTGGCATTGGGCTCGAACCCACAACTCGACAGAAACCACCTAGTCTAAGGTTTTGGAAAAAGGGAAAATTTACACAAATCCTCTTTTTTTTGAACATTACATAGTATTGCAATATTTAAAATGCTAGCATACAGTAAAATATAACAATATATGTCGAACACTTTAAATACTTTTACAAGTTACAATGTTTGTTATTTCGTACCTTTATGCTAATTTCATTTGAAATGAATTTGTTTTTTCTATATATATTTACTATGAAAGTTCTTGAATAAAAAGGCTTCAGATATTTTCGTATATGTACAAACTCAGATTTTAACGATAAATAAAAGTATTTTCGGACAACATTTAGTTAAAATCTATCTACATATTCTCTCCCAATTTGATTTTTTTAATCCATTCAATTTTTCTTATTGATAATTCAATAATTTAACAAAATTTTCCTATTCCTTGAAATAGATAATTTTTGCAGACTTCCTTCTCTGTCTTTACTTATCTTAGTTTGTATCTCCAATAAAAATACAAACAGTTACAATATTTAAAAAACCGAATATTACTCTTACGCGATGACATTTGTATACGCTTACAAATTTTTCCTGGAGAAAATGAGGAATTAAAAACAAACGAATAAAAGATAAAGTTATTGAACCAAATAAAAATACAGTTTTCTTTTCGTTCGCGAGACAACACATGCATCTACAAGCTTTTAAATTATTTAACTGCATAATATTAAGTATCTCAAAAATAGGAAGAAAAGAAAATTTAAATTCGCATATCTTAAGCTTTTATGTATTTTAATCGTATTTATCATTCTAATCCATCTTCCTGGATACAGTGTTATTTTTTCCCTCTTCTTCAAAAGAAAATATTTAAAAACCATAAAGCAATTCTAGATTAAAATAAATTTTTTCATGTGTTTAACCATGTTTTGCTAAATATTGAATACAAGCAGACATAAAAGTTGAAAATGATTGAGTATTGCAATATAGTTACTTTCATTTTGTACTAGATATGCAAAGATGGGTAAAAAAATACTACTTTTTGAAATTACCATTGCGTGCTGCCATCGATTAAATTGGTGCCTCAAAAATGACATTGATTCCCAAGTACATTTTGATTAGACAGAGAATGATTACCATACCAAAATTTGATTACTGCTGCAATGAGGTTTCATTTTCCGCTGATTTGATCCCAGAATAAGACTTATATTCGTCATCATACACCAGAAATTAAGAAGCAATCAAGCAATTGGTTGATTCCGGTAAATCTGCTCCAAAGTGAAAACTGTCTGAACAAAAAAATGTTTCAGGACATGCGAAGGGTGTCCTATTCACGGACTTCTAAGAAGTTTAGTTTTTAGTTTAGTTTTTTATTAACGTCGCACTAGAAGCAACACGAGGGCTATTGGCGACGGACCTCGTAATTTTGAACCACGGTCAAGTGACGAGGACGACACCTGAGCTGGCACCCCCCTCTCCTAACATCCACACCACGCCATCGGGAGGACTTTGGGCCCCGAACAGATTTAACGTGCATCAGCCCCGGCTACACGGCGGGATTTTGGTGGCCAAGGATCGAACCCGCGACTGAACGAAAACCGCCAGCCGCTATCCACGACCTTGACCACTAGGCTACCGCGGCCCCGGACTTCTAAGAAAGCGAGTGAATGGGTGATGAAATTTTAGGTCACAATAAAAAAGATAAAGGTTACGCTGAGCCAAAAAAAGGTGTAACTGATCTAGACATTCATTTTTTGGCGGATGTCTCACTGAGAGGCAATACGAGGGCTATTGGCAACGGACCTCAGAATTCCGAGACTCGATTAAATGACGAGGACGACACCCGAGCTGTCGCTTGTTTTTCCATAATTTTACACTGCGCTAACGGGATTTAGACTAGATTCAATGTGCATCAGCCCCACCACAGGGCAAGTTTTTAGTGCCGTGACCTACTAAAGCTAACTCGGCCACAAATCTAAGCTCTCGGGGGAACATAAGGGGTAAAGTTTAAAATGATCGGAAAGAAGGGTTGAAGATAGGGAAGATTCGCCAAGGTATCCCGGAGGCGCGTCACCCGTGATTACCACAAACAATAAAACCCATGAAAAAGAAAAAAAAATCTCCTAGAGAGCCTCTTGATCATGATTGCCTCACCTACTTAACGAAGGCAAGCAAGTAATTACCTCTTTTTTACATAGCATTTGAATAAAACCTACAGTAATCATTCTTTTTAACAAAGAGAATAAATTTTAAAAAAATCGTAATTTTATCATCCCTTTACCACCTTAAAAACTTGCCTGAAGAACGCAAGTTTCTAAGGACTGGTTTCTTTTTTTTTTTTTAAAAAAAAAAAAAAAGGTTGGTTTTATTAATGTCGCACTAGAAGCAACATTGGCGACGGACCTCGTAATTTTGAACCTCGGTCATATTACGAGGACGACACCTGAGCAAACATCCCTGCCCAACTTTTACACCACACGACGGGAGGGCTTTTAGCATCGACAGATTTAACGTGCATCAGCCCCAGCTACACAGTGGGTCTTTTGCGGCTAAGGCTCGAACCCGGAACTGAACGAAAACCGCTGTCCACGAATCCGAAACCGTGACCACTAAGCTTCCGTGGCCACAATTGAAAAAAAGGAAAAATTATCAATGGACAATACCACAGTCACAGTTTATCCAATGGACTCGCATCACAGTCGCCTTTACTCCATTATTAACAAATATGCTTTTTGAACTACTCTCGTATTCATATTTTTAACTTGGAGAAAACTTTTCTTTTTCAACTTAAAGTTGCCTTTTTGGATTGTAAATCTCCCTTTCCCTAAAGATCAGTTTATGAAAGGAAGAAAAAGTAAAATAATTTACCCAGAAAACTGACTAAAATTATGCTTAAGAGTTGATGTCTTAATTCATTATATTTCGACATTTCCAAGAGTTCATGTAAATTCTCATTTTTTAAAAGATGATATTTAAATGTTAAACATTTAATGTCTTCCGCAATTTTTCGCATAAATGTATGCATACACAACCGTGATAAATCTAAATTTCTTGAAATAATTTAATCTTTTTCCATCTAAATCACCCAATCCTGACATCTGTATTGGATTTACAAGTAAAATGTAACACATTAACATATAATAAAAATATTTAATAATGCAATATATCAACTAATAATAACAATTTACAAATCATATCGAAAGAAATGATAAGCAAAGAATCAAATTTCGAGGAAAGTTTGCTAAAGTAATTACCCTTTCTTCATATAGCACTTGGATAAAACCCAGAGTAATCATTCTATAAAAAAAATTGATAAGGAAAATTGTATTTTACATTCCCCTTTTTAAAATAACTTCAAGTAGGAAAACAGGAAATAAAATCTAACCTCCTGTACTGGTCACTTTAACGAAAAATAGCATTTCTGGGGTATTTTAAGCCCTTTTTTGAATGTGTAGAAAACTTGGTTGCAAAAGATTGTCTTAAAGACACTCGAGGACTCAAGCCAAAAATCTACAATATTTTACGTATTTGTCAATTGAGTTGATTAGTTTGAGTTATTCTAAACTCATTTTTTGTCAATCTGAGCCAAAATCTTGTTAATGTATTAGCAACCAAGTCTATAGTATGAATAATTGTTACAAATATATACATGTGCCAAATAAAGGTGAAAGAAGGAAGGGAAAAAAACAAGCATTGATTGATGGTCAAAAATAGATAAATATTACAAAGGCATCGCTCGGTATTGATCCTCTTATAACATCGGTGAAAGATTGGTTTGGTTTGGTTTTATTAACGTTGCACAAGGAGCAAGACGATAACTTTTCGCGACGGACCTCATAATTTTGAACCATTAACGTCGCACTCGGAAACAAGGAATATTGGCGACGGGCTATAATTTTAAATCTCGTTCAAGAGTTATGGCGTTTAATAGTGCAAGAGCCAGATGTGGCCAGGCTGCATCAAAAAAGGTGTAACTGTCATCTAGACGTTTGAATCAGCAAGGCTTATTATTTTAATGACGCAAAAACGAGATATGGCTATGCTACACCAAATAAAGTAAATAAGTGTTAAGCTAATAAAATGCAAAGCTGTGATCAAGACATGTGGAAAAATTGAAAAATATAAATTAGTTGACAAGAAAAAGGGTCGAAAATAGAGAAAGATTGCTAGGGTATTCCCCGGGTGTTGGGGGGGGGGGGCCACCCGTGTTTACTAAAGACGTAAACCCTTTAGGAGAGAAAAATATCAAGAGGATGCTTGGGGTCATGACACCTACACTAACCTAAAAAAAGGCAAGTTCCTTAGGTCCCCTGATATAACCCCACGGGCAATGTCCGGCTATATTTCCAGACATTTGTTAACCATTTTAATCTCCTCTTACGACAACATGAGCAACAATGATACTATTCTTTCACGCTCGATCACCACACGGATGTTGAACCTCGGTCAAGTGACGAGTTAAAACCTAAGCCAATAGTCCTCTCTCCAAGCTTCCACACCATTCCAGTGTGGACATGAATCCCTGATAGATTCAACATGCATCAGTTCTGTTACACTTTGGATTCGACTGCAGAGACTAAAGACCCGCGAATCACCTGAAATCATGTCATCCATGAACTCGTGACTATAGACACTTTACTTACACGGCCCTTAACACAGAAGTTGACTTGATTAACGTTAACATTTAGAAGCAAAACGACCGTTCAAGGACATTCCTCCTTTAAGCACGTACAAGAATCGGAATACCCTAGCAATCTTCTATTATCAACCCTTCTTGTCAACCAATTATTTTTTTCCTCCTAACATCTCGATCCGATATGCATGGTTTGGTGCAGCATAGCTAAATTTGGCTTATGCACCGTTTCACTTACCGACTCGCTAGAAGCAACAATAAGGCTATTAGCGCTGTACCTCTCAATTTGGGCCTCGGTCACGTGACGATAACGACATTCGAGCTAGCACCATCTGTCCAAATTTCTACACTACATCAATGGAAGAGCTTTGATTAAGGGAATCAGCCTCACGATACGGAATCCTTAATGCCAACAGGATTGAAGCTAACGACTCGACGGAAACACCGAATCCGAGCTCGAGACAATGAGAACTCTGTTACCACGAACGCTTAAAATCGGAAAGTTGAAATAGTGCCGCCTTTTCTTCAGAGGTTACTGAATGAGGAACAGTAATGCTAAATATACAAAAAGAATTTTTTTGAGAATCGAATCCAGTTTCTGAACTGTGACTGTCATGCAGGCTGAAGTGATTCTATTTTCACATCGAGGTGAACATTTCCGAGAATATATATAATGGCAAAGATTACCTTAAAGCCACTCAAATCACAATAATTCATTCACCAATTAGGAATTTCATTAATGTAAATAATTCATTTTAATCTATCACTTCAGCTCGGATTCTTTCGAATACATGAATATTTACCGGAGAATTAGAATTTCGGAAGCAATGCCAAAAGCAATTCCCCATCAAAGGTTATAAAATAAATATTAGCTATAACTCATTAAGGCTTAAGTTTATTGACTATTTCGATTTCGTGAATCTTATATTAATTCTACAGAAAGTCTATATTCTCAAAGAAAAATAGATTATCTATTTAAGTGCAATAAAGTGTATCCAAAAAAAGTAAAAAAAAAAAAAGGTTTCTGCGGAATAGTATTTTATCCCTGATTTTTGAGAATATTTTAAAATATTAAGGACTTGAAAACCCACAAACAAATCCCGAAAATAGACGCAAAAACATTTTCAAAATTCTGAAGGAAAATAGAATTCCACAGACTTTAATTGCTCTTTCGGATGCACTTAATTACATTAAAGTAGATTAAATAATCCAGATTTGAGGGGGGAAATTCTGTTGGAATAACATCGTGTACACGAATACAAAATTGCTGGCAGACGGAAGCCTTAATGGAGTTATTCAATTGTTTACTTGACAATAATGCACGAGATTATGTAAAACAGAGAGGAAAACGACAAATGCGAGAAATCGATTAAAATATTTTAACAGTTACAAAATTGCTACAGGAAGTCAAAAATAGATTTTAGAAAATCATGATTAATATAAATGATTACAGCAATAAAATGTAATGAATTCAAAAAAAAAATTTTGATTTATTTATTTAAAATACATATTTTACAACAACAAAAAAAATCACGTTTATTATTTTTTTTCTTTCTATTCATACGTACGAAGAGACCGCTATTGGGTGTTTGTGGCTCACGAGAAGATGAGAGTAAAGGAATAAAAAATAACATTTTACCCTTGATTTTTTTTACTCCATATTTTTAATACCAAAAAAGTAAAATTCTTATGAAATAATTTCAAAAATTAAATTTTTCTAACACATTTTCGCTCGTATTTTAGCAAAATCTAAATTTTATATATCCCCATTAAAGTATTAAAGATTACATTAACATTTTCAATCTAATAAATTCAAATTAATACATAACTTTTAAAACAGCTTAAATAAAATAAGGCTAGTTAATAGTTCTTAATATACCAATTTATACGTTTAGCGGTAGATTAATTCTATCCAACAAGATTTCCATTGCAGATTACATAAAAGTGACGTTAACTTCCGTAAAAAAGAAACGGAAGCTAAAATTAAATTTAGAATGTGTTTGTGTGTTCGGAACATGTGCCAACTAGGACAAGATGTCTGTGCAGCGCTTTGTTTTGTTTTTATTTTAAGTCGCGCTTGCACAGCTGCAAGAGCTCCAACCTTCTCTTTTCTAAGGCTGCGTTAATATTATGAAGATGCAAAATTGATTGCATTTGAATCATACAACATCAGGTTTTACGTCGGTATATTTTTTTAATTCCTAAAACAACAGATAAAATAACAAATAGACACGAAGATCTCTGATAAACTTTTTTTTCACGTTTGTTCTGCCGAGAACAGAGCAATTTTCATACAACTTAAATGACTCTATTTCAGTTTTAAATAAAGTAATAACACGAAATTAGTTCCAATCGAATGCATTTAGTTTCACCATCGTATTAAACTTCATACTCAAAAGGAAAAAAAAAAATTAGATTGCTTACCTAACAATGTTCCATCCAAGTCGAATATTACGTGTGTAACCGGTTTATAGGACGTCATGATTACCAATATTCGTATAAGGCGGGGAATTTACTGTTGATTTTTTTTTTCTTATAACGCAGCTGGTATCTTTCACAGTACGTCACCAAGTCGGCACGTCACTCATTGCTTCTGATAAGGAAATACTCTGTTTCTCATTTTGTTGTTTTCCCCACGACAGGAGAGCGCTGTTTGAACACGCGTTTGATTTTTTCCCCCGTTCTCGATTCTTATTGTTTATTTGCTTAAAAAAAATGTATTGTCTAATTTGCAAAATAAATTTTAAATAAATTTAACAAACAGTTCAGACTATTATCTAAAAATGATTTATGTGGAATTTACAATACATTCTATGCAAAACAGCAAATTTTCCTGATTGGCGTATGTCACTTGAAAACCTAGCATTCGATTTCGCATTTGTCATTGGTTTCAGATTTAATAGACAAAAAAGAACAAAAAAGGCTGATGTTATTTTATCTGTATAATTTGTTAGAAAAATTTTCAACCTTATATTTAAAATGAATTTTACTATTTATAATGGATTAAGATTAAAAGTTGATTAAAATACTTTTAATTTTTAACAATTAAATATAATTAATTCAATTAAATTCAGTTTATAAGAGAAAATACAAAAATTAAAATTTTGAAAAATTAATAATTTAAATTAAAGTTAATACACGATTAAAAATCAGCCACAACAAAAAAAAAAAACTTTGAAAATTGCTTTAAAAAGTTAAGTTCACTAATATATGAACCAATTATGATATGACAATGTAAAATAAAACATTTTTAAAACTCACTGACCATAAGAAATATTCCTTGTAAATATTTTTTATATTTAAAATGTAAGATGCTAGATAATATTCATTCCATATGTTTATATAAGCCGGAGTCACTCTCTAATCGAGGTTATTTTTTCTCTTCATGTCGAATTAGAACAACTCAAACGATTACTGTACACCGTTTTGTGGTCAATTTGTTACGTTTTTATTTAATCTAACTATTGTGTGGCATTTAAGCTATGCCGCAGCGATAGTTGAGGGATTATAGCAACAAGTTCGTGACCAGCTACTGTTTTAATCGAGACGATTTTGGTTTTATTAACGTCACACTAGCAGCAACATGAGGGCTGTTGGCAACGGACCTCGTAATTTTGAACTTCGGTCAAGGGACGAGGATGACACCCGAGCTTTCACCTTCCTCTCCTAACTTACACACCACGCCAACAAGAGGACTTTGGGCCCAGACAGATTTAACGTACATCAGCCCCGGCTAATCGGCGGGTCTTTAGTGGCCAAGGATCGAACCTGCGACTGAACGAAAATCGCCGGCCACGAGTCCGATACCGTAACCACAAGGCTACCGTGGCCACTTTAATCCAGTCGGAAGCTCAACTCATGATTCCACTAAAGAACTGCCGTGATTGGGGCTGATGCATGTTATACTTGTGATATTTTCCCTTCTTATCGCGCTCACCACCATGAATGTCAGCCGGCAGGTAGAAAAGCGGACCAGCTGAAAAGAAGTGAATTCAAGTCCTTCTGCCGTATAAAAAGATACTGAAGAGCGGCTACGGTTACCTAGTGGTCATGATCGCAAATTCAAGGCCGGTATTTTTTCTGTTGAGTCGTGCTGCCACTAAAGACCCGCCGCGTAGCGGTACTGATGACCGATGTCGAGGTTCTAAGTCCTTGCGTTGGCGTGGTATTATGGAAGTTTGGAGAGGAAGGAGCCGGCTCGGATGATTGTCTCGTCACTTGACCGGCATTCAAAACTACGAAGTCCAAAATCCGTCCCCAGTAACCCTTCTTGTTGCTTCTAAGAGCAACGTTTATGATCAAACACTGGAGAATTGAAAAACTAAAATGGCCAAGGAAATTCCCACTTATTTCCCTTAGCAGTTCAGGTCGTCTGTTATTTTTCCTTCATTTAAATTTTTATAATTTTTTTTTTATATTCCATGGCAGCTGGTTTCTTAGCCTTCTGATATAGTGAGTTATCTATGTTAGAGACTATCTTTAAATCTGTCGGTCCTTAAAATCATTGCATCGGTGTGACGCGGATGGGAAAAATAGGAGGCCGTTTCAGGTGTCGATCTTATCATCTGACTGAGACTCGGAATTACGAGGCTTAGTGCTGTTAACGCACATTTGTTTTCTGGCTGTATTTAACGCAAATTTATTTTCGATTGATTGTTGATTAACATCACACTGAGAATCAACACAAGAATTATTGGTGGCGGACCTGACAATTTTGTTCCTCAGTCAAGGAAAGAGGACAGCACCTGTGTGTTTGTATCTCCCTTTCCAAACTTCTACATCATGCCAATGGGCGGACTTGGAACCTCAATTAGGTTTAATATGTATCACCCTTCCGTACTCGGAGGGTCATTAGTGCATCAGGGCTCGAGCCTACGACTCGAAGGAAACAACACCAACAGCGAGGCCGGGACCATGATCACTAACGCGGACACTTGAGTCTTCTTAAATAGATAAGCGGAAAAAACAGGTTTCATAATATTAAAAGCAGAAGTTTAACGAGGTTCGGTTAAATTTGAGTTCAAATCACTTTGAATCGACACATTGTTTCCTGGAGATAGATCTCGCAATTATGAGCGACGGTCAAGCAAGTGATTAATTGATTTGGTTGTATTAACGTCACTCTAGAAGCAATATTATGGCTATTGGCAACGGACCAATAGCCATGAACCGATATGTACCAATATCCATAATTTTGAACCTCGGTCAAGTGATGAGGACGACATCTGAGCTGACACCTCCCTCTCCTAACTTCCACAACACGCTTGCGGAAAGACGTTGAATCTCGACAGATTTAACGTGCATCAACCCCTGCTGCACGGCGGGTTTGTTGTAGCATCAAGAGCCCACGGCTCAACGAAAAACCCTGGCCCGAGGCCTTATCCATTAGGCTACTGAGGCCACACGGCTCTGTTTGCTATAATGTTTACTTTATACTGTGATGACTAATGATTCTAGGTTAGTAATAAGGCAATTGAGCTTGTATTTGGTTCATTTCGAGAACGTCTTCCTCAACAGTGGCCGCAAAGATGCCGAATGATGTTTCCTTTTTCTTGTGGAGTATGATACCTATGGTAAACTGGGTTACATGCCTCCTGGAGAAACATGTTTTTTATGTATGAGACACAGCTCCAACAATCTTTTTATGTATGATCGTGAGAGACAGGGGGGTCATCGTCTCGAACTCATGGCCGGCGTTTTCTCCATAGAGTTGAGAGTTCAAGATCTGGCGCTACTAGACCTGTGTGGTGACCGTATGTGAAAGGATAGTCCAACTGTAGCTCATGCATGTCGTAAAAGGCTACTAAAATGGGTACCCAATGTCAGGGGGTAAGGCCGGGCATCTTACCCCTGAGGATTATATCAGGGGGCCTCAGGGACTTGCCTACTTCGGGAAGGAAAGTGAATCATGACCCCGAGGCACCCTAGTGATCTTTTTCTTTCCCATGGGATTTACTGTCTTTGTTAAACACAGGTGACGCACCTCCGGGATACCCTAGAGATCCTTTTCTATTTTCGACCTTCCTTCTTGCCAAACTTTTTTTCTTTTTTTCATTTTTTTCAAACCTCTGGACTAGTTACATTTGTTTGGAGTGGCATAGTCACATTTGGCTCTTGCGCCATTAAAACTCGTTTTACTCACTTCTACTTAATTACACACCCGTCATGTAGTCAGTCTGAATCACCTTAAATTTTTTCCATTGGTGTGATGTTGAGTTTTGAAGAGGATGGCGCTAGCTCATATATCATCCTCATTGCTTGACGAAAGTTCAAAATTAAAAGATTCATCAACAACCTTCATGTTGCTTCCAAGTATGACGTTGATAAAAAATCGATCCATCAAGCCCTCTATTTGTATTTAGTTTTATCGGGGTATCAAATATACACGCTTTTTCGTAAATTAACGAGTGCTAATTGCAACATAGCCTTTTGCATAACATGTTTGATAATTCTATGTATGGAATAGGAATTTAGATAAATGCTTATTTACTTAAAAAAAATCCACAAAATTAGATATAGATTTTTTTTTCATTCATATCTCATAAGAAAATATTTGTTAAACTATACAGTGGCACAAACAATTGAGGATACACCTTACTTTTACTTGATGAATCCAACTTTCAATCAAAATAACACCTTAACCAGAAGTGCAAACGA
>BMAW01125648.1:72198-97060 GCA_019974015.1 Nephila pilipes | reverse complement strand
TAATTTTTTGAGGTAAAGATCTGCCTATGTTTACTTCAAATATTTGTGAGACTTTTAATTTTAGATATTTTTTTGTTGATTTTCGTTATTTTTACTGTAAATTAACCCTTTTATTAAGTGTAAAAGTAAAAATACGTTTTCAATTCTAGTTAATGTGTTATTTTCATTAAAAGTTGGATTTATCAAGTGAAAGTAAGGTGTATCCTCAATTGTTTGAGCCACTGTAAATAAAACCCGTGCAACTAAACTCATGCACAAAATTCTGAGGCGCACTTCTAAGAAATTGAGGGAGAACCTTGTTTAAAAATATGAAAAAAATTATAGAAGTAGTAAGACTTTTAAGATATTAAAATATTTTTAAAAAATAAAAAAATAAAATCTTAAGTGTGTTTGAAAATTAATCTTTCTTTCCTGAAGTGCATATTTTCTGTGAGTGTTCATATATAATGAATAATTTTTCATGAATATCTAATTTTAAGAAATCCCTCACGAAGTACTGCTTTCCCTTAATATTCGATACTGAAAACTATATAATTCAAGAATCTCTACATTTTAGGATCTCTCCAATAGCTAGGATCGATGAGTAGGTATATGCATTATGCCCCTCAAATTTATATTAATCATTTGATCACACGTTAGAGTGAAGTTGCAGCGGTAGCCTAATGGTCAAGGTTTCAGATTCGTGGCCAGCGGTTTTCGTTCAATCGCGTTTTCAATCCTTGGCCACCAAAGACCCGCCGTGTAGCCGGGGTTAAATCTGTCAGGACCCAAAGTCCTCCAGTTGGTGTGGATGTTAAGAGAGGGGGTGCCAACTCAGGTGTCGTCCACGTCACTTGACCGAGGTTTAAAATTACGAGGTCCGTCGCCAATAGCCCTCGTGTTGCTTCTAGTGCGACGTTAATAAAAACTAAACTAAACACGTTAGTATGAAGGAATATCGGTACAGTTTAATTATTCATAAGATGTAACTAAGATATCTGCAAAAAATACTTTTTGCATATTAATTTATATTTACATACGTAATTTTGTAAATTGCAGCTGTTCGTGTTTATTTGTTTGGTCTCGCAAAGCCGTGATTGAAATATCCCGCACTATCGTAAAGCTTATATTATTACTAAATATTAATCCAGATAGAAAATTTTTATTTAATATTTTTATCTACATCGTAACCATCCAGCATTTCTGGGAGAACACATTTCTCCCAGGGTTTCTTAAAATTTCGAAGACTATTCTTGTAGAACTCAACACATTGAACTCTTATCTTGTAGCAGCGGTAGCCTGGTGATCATGGTAGTAGACTCGTGGTCGGCGATATTCGTCGACAGATATGGGTTCGAGCCTTGATAATACTAAAGACCCACCGGATCGCAGGGGCTAATGCACGTTAAATCTGTCGACACCCAAAGTCCTCGCGTCGATGTGATGTGGAAGTTAGGAGTTGGAGGCGCTTGTTGATCTTACTCATCCCTTGACCGAGACTCAAAATTACGAGATCTGTCGACGGTATCCCTCGTTTTGCTTCTAGTGCGAGGTTAATAAATCAATCATACTATGGCTTCATGAAACTAAACAAAGCAAAATGAATAGCCATAATTTACAACATTATGCACATTTAGGTATATTCATGTGAAGAATAAATTTCATCTAGATATCTCAGGTATTTCTTAGTAATAATTAAATCGTTAATATACTTGCATGCATATTAAAATGTGCGCTTATTGATACGGAGGGATTGTGTGTGTGTGGTAGAGATCTCTAATAAAAGCTTCAACCACTACGATTTTAATTTCAATCATAGTACATATTATCCCCAAGGGTTTCTTTCTTCAAGAAGGGGCGGGAATCATGACCCTTAGGTACCCTGCTAATCTTTCTTTCCTAAGGGGTTTACTATCTTTAATAAACACAGTGACGTTGGGCTATTCAAGGATTTTCTCTTCACTAACCTTAGTGACTTTTAATTAAGATTGATTGCTATAAATAACAATTTCTTCCCAGCCAAAACGAAACGTGAATTAGTAAATTAGAGGTAAATAGGAGTAAAGTGAACTGAACTAGATAGGAAAATATATAAGCAAAGCGAGATTCACACGATAGAGGTTGGATGTCACTAGCGTCGAGTAAATGCCTTACAGACGGTAGACGAGATCAAAAGTGGCTACGGGTGAGTGTGATCATGACGAAGCCAAGAATGAAGTCAACTTCAACCGGGTAAGTGGTGGTAAGATAACTTTAATTCGGTATTAGTGAGACAGGCAAATATATCTAGGGTGTTACTTTAGAAAGACGGTGTTCATTTGTCGTTAGAGTACAAATCTGTGGAATAAATATTGTGTGTGAGATCTAACTTCTTCTTGTATAAGGTATTGACTTTTTAGTGTTACTATATTTAGTTTATCTATGGCACAAGAGGCGAACAGGAATAATTATTTCGTCACAACACGAGAGAAGCGCCCTCTGGACACCATAGCCCTCATTCTCTATATTTTCAACCTTCTTTATTGTCAATTATTTTTATTTTTTTTTTAACATCTAGACCTCAGTTACACCTTGTTTGGCGCAACATATCCATATGTGGCTCTCGCGACATTAAACTCCTCCACAGCTCATTCGCTCTCTCTCTCTCTCTCTCTCTCTCTCTCTCTCTCTCTAAATTAAACTGAAACGACATCTAAAGACGAACTAAAATGATACTCAACTTCCCTATAATGTCAGGCCTTTCTGCTAGCATAATTAAGTATAACCATAACAAGGTCAAAACATTCATTTTTTTTCCCCACTCGAACTGTCAAGCTACTAATTTAATCAACTTTTCCCGGTTACAATATAGCAACAAAAATGAAAGTTTTGCGAGACAATTATAATCTTTTTTGATTCAGTACTTGTCTAACTGTGTATGGCAAGGAAATGTTACTCATACTCCTTTTAAAAGAAAACGATTCTATTTAAATTTAAACACTTTTCATACTTGATGTCACAGATACTTGAGTGTCAAAATGTTTCTGATGGTAGAATAAGGCAAAGTTCAATTTTCCAAGGTCATATGCAAATTCAAGGAGAAATTTCAAGTGTTTGATTACGAAAGGGAAAGAAAGACATTTTGTTCGAGACAAAAAAACATAAGTGAAAGATGTTTATTCTGTTTAAGAATTTTCATGTCAATATACGTGACAGCTACAATTTGCCCTTCTTTAAAAAAAAAATTGAAGCCTTTTGTTTCCTACGGGATGTAAACAAATGTCGTGAAAATTAGAATCATTATTTTCCTTATTTATCGTCTACGATTATAATTTGAAGGACAAAAGTCTCTAGAAATTTCTTTCCAATTTGGTTTAAGAAAAACTTGATAGGTTTGTAATTACAAGATACGTTGTTAGAACATACTATTAATGTAATTGAGACACCTTCGATGGTCCCTTAGGAGCTTTCTTTCTTTAGATAAGTTCGGTGTCATGACCCCGAGGAACATTGGTGATCTTTTCTTTCTTATAGGGTTTATTGTTTTTGGTAAAAATGTGTAGCGAGCATTCTGTATTTTCGATAGTTCCTGTAGTCAACCAATTTCTATCTTTTTTCCTAACTAACGTCTAGATCACAGTTACACGTGGTTTGGCGCAGTGTAGCCAGATTTGGCTCTTGCACCTTAAAGCTCCTGACGAGACGCTTTCGACGAGGAAAAATGAACTTATTTTATGCCATGTGTTTAGATAATCCTCACCTTTCTATATTAAAATCAATGGAAGTATTATTTTAACATTGAGATATATGTACATTTATCTACATGTTTATGTGCAAAGAAAATCTCGTACATAGTCATAACTATTTGTGTATAAGAAATGAATAATCAATCGCTGTATTTATATTTGTAAATTATGTACTTACCTTTAAGTACATCGTGCATAAATTCTAATGTATGCATAACTTTAAAAATTTGAATAGAACTTAAAAGCATAACATTTCATACAGCGAACTTAATTGTGATTTGAAAAATTAAATTGGTTCAAAAAAATTTTTTTTTACCATTTTATGATTTAAATTTCCCGTAATTTTTTTGCACATATTGTGCAATACTTGAAATTCGTGATCATTTATTTCAAAAAAATTATGTTCACTGTATAGGAAATAACTTCATTTCATAATGTGCCAAATATTATGACTATAGATAAAATATATTTTTTTTTAAAGTGTATTGTAGTATTTAAGGATTCTGCGATCCATCTTGAAAAAAATGCAAATCGAGATATTTTATCTATTTGGTGTGGAAAGCGTGTTTGTAATTTAAAAATTCAATTTCCGAACTTTCTATTTATCAAAATCTAATAAATAATACTTCTAAATCTAATAAATAATACTTCTGCGGAATAATACTTCTGAAGGATCTATTTTTAATAAGGAAACCAAAAATGCCAAGTGTTAAGTATGTTAATGTATTAATTACTTTAAAGTCGTCTCTTGATTTATATTATATAAATAAATTTAGTTCTTGTAAAAAAAAAAAAAAAGTAATTTTTTCAAATGATTATTTTCATAAACCTCTTTTTCAATTATTTTGCAATGTAATTAAAAAAAATCAAGATTTCGAGTTATATCGATTCATGCATATAGCTGTATAATAAAAGATATTAAAAATCTAATAATAATAACTAAAAAAATTTAAGATTTAATAAAAAAAATTGGCATATAATTAAATTTTTCCAACTAAATATTTGTATTAACATGCATTCTTTTGCATCAAACTGGAAGAGAAGTTTGAGATTCAAACCTCAATCAATCATTAACTTCGCTCTTAGAAGCGACATGGGGGCTATTGGCTACAGACCACCTTATTTAGAATTCCGATCCAGTGTCACACACACAAGCATGACTCTCTATTCTCCTAACTTCCATACTGCACTGGAGGCAAAACTTTGACCTCCTACAGAAATAACATGCGTCCGATTCGCTTCACGTTTAATCTTTAAAAGGCATCAGAATTTTATGAATCAGGATTTTCATCCACGACTCGTTGAAACCAAAGTCAGCCATAATCTGTCTGTCTGTCTGTCTGTCTGTTTCCAGCTAATTATTAAAGAATTAATTTTATTTTCCAAATTACTGTAAAACCAGATACTCGATAGGTGGCACCACGAATCAGCGTCATGTGATAGCTCATACAGCACCACCTATTCCGGAACAAAACTGAGCTGAACTGAAAAATTATATATATATATATATATATACTCTTCACGTTTCTTTTGTGAATATCAGCTCAAATAAAGTCAGCATCACTTGACCATAGAGTCTGAATTGCGAAAATAAAATGTTACTGAGAAAATGGAAGAAATCTGAAGGCAAAATACATATGTTATAGCTTGTTGTGAAGCCTTAGCAATAACAGAAGCATCATTTGGAATTGTTTATCATTAGTGGGAGAAAATCCTTTTTCTGACTGAGAAGAAAGTAGTAAGCCTTGTCTTCAAAGATTTGCACGTCATCTTGATAATAAAGGTATTGAAAAGAAAGCATACGAAATTTCTATATTAATTCAGACAGTAACGAGACGTATTGAGAAAATCTCTCAAAATGTATTCCAGCAATTGAAAGATCTTGTCCATTCTTATTCTTGCACTTTCTTTTATCTAGTTTGGATGAATAAATGGGCATATCTGATGTTGCACAGTTAAAATATTTCTAAAAAAGGAATTGATGGTGATTTTAATGTCTTTGAAGAGTGTGCCACACACACATTCTGGAATCACAGCATGGTTAAACAAGAGAATCAGACATATCTGAAAAAGTAAAATAAACCTAAAATTAGATTGTAGTAAACTCATCGACGGAGCGCGCTTTACCATGAAAGGTAAAGTCATCTACACTGTAACTTTGCTTGAATTCTTTTTTAAATCGTTCTATTCTAAAATACCATTGCATTATACAACGAAAGGCACTGTGTGCAAGCTTTAAATGTGCAAATGTTATGTTACTAGTTGTGAAATGTGCGAATGAAATTAGAGCAAAAAAGAGCTTTAGACATACGAGAAATCAAAGAATATTATGAATTATTAAGTTTGCAATAAGGGGATCTTATCCTTCATTGTGGAATGCGCTGACGCTCTATAGGATAGGTTCTAAGTATATTTTGGAAATTGAAAAATGCTGCTTCTAATTTTTTTAAACAGGAAAAGGAACTACTTGATGATAGAACCCTATTTTTCAACAACTGGCTATTTGATATGGCACTTTTAATTGATATTACTAGCCATTTCTATGATCTAAATTTGAAACTGCAACACCCATAAAAGTGAAAAATTATTTCCTAGCTAAGTAAACAACATAAGTTCCTTTTTTAAATGAAATTAAAACCTCATCTCTCAATCAGAAAATGAGTATTTATGTCAATTTCCAGTTTTGAAAGAGCAGAGTTAATGAATTGAGAATAATAGCAATTTAATCAATATATATTGAAAAAAATGAAGATATTTCAAGGGATATTTTAAAATCATTTCCGTTGCTAAAGAAGAAAATTACATTATCTCCTTTATAGTTATACCCATATTTACAAAGTGAACGAAATAAATTACAGACACCTAGTAACATACAAATGGAGCTGATTTATTAATGAAATTCATTCTTAATAATAAAGTTTGATTAGCTTTTTTCGGATCATAATGCTTCTGACGTTCATTATCATATGAACATTATCCAGAGTTAAAAAGTTTTTCAAAAAATTATATATGTCGCTTTGGAACTACTTACAGAGGTGAGCAAGCATTTTCATCAATGAAATTGATTATAAGTAAAAGAAGGTCGCGAATAACCGATTCAAATTTGAAGAATTATCTGTTGCTTTTATTAATAAATCTAACACCTAACAGTAAAAGGATTAGGGAAGTCCAAACAAATTAAAAAATTGTATGATTGGAATGTTATGTTTATGTACTGTAATACATATAGCTTTACACTTAACAATTGCATCATTTTAAAAAGTTAATTATGTCTATAAACTTATACTTCTGTTAAAAATGTCTTGAAACATAACAAACACTAAACATATTTAAAATTTGGCTTTATACTTTCACCAATGAACGAAAGATAACCGTAATACCTTCTTTGCGAGAAAACTTTTAGCAATGATACCACGAAATCGGCCAAATTAAAAGATCATTTTGAAATAACGCATTGGATAAAAAGAATAAAATTTGGATTCTTTTAAAAAAGTTAAAGAAACATATGCAAAACGACTAACCTTAAAATAATTCATTAAATCGTCAACTGAAATTGATTTTTTAGTTTTTTAGTTTAGTTTTTATTAGCGTCGCACTAGAAGCAACACGAGGGCTATTGGCGACGGACCTCGTAATTTTGAACCACGGTCAAGTGACGAGGACGACACCTGAGCTGGCACCCCCCTCTCCTAACATCCACACCACGCCAACGGGAGGACTTTGGGCCCCGAACAGATTTAACGTGCATCAGCCCCGGCTACACGGCGGGTCTTTGGTGGCCAAGGATCGAACCCGCGACTGAACGAAAACCGCCAGCCACTATCCACGACCTTGACCACTAGGCTACCGCGGCCCCAACTGAAATTGATAATGAAGGCATATTAATATGTGTTCGTACAATATCTCTCTCAATATTGAAAAAAAGGGAAAATTTTATTCAACCGCAGGAGATATAATTATTGTACTTGTTTTTAAAGATGTCATTGAAACTGTATTTGAAAAAAAAAAAAAAAAAAAAAAAGATTCTGCCACTGTTTTAAGAAGCCTACTACTGAGTCCGAATCCTTGAATTGAGTGAAGATGTGAAAAATATTGTGGTTTCGGAACTAAGAATTGCCACATGCGGAAGTTTTTCTCTTCTTATGGCTTATGTAAGATATTTTAGTAAACTAAGATGTGAGATTATTGACAAATTTTTATTTTATTTTATCTTGAAATTAACACAAAAGGAACAACAATATATCAGTGCTTAAAAGAATACTTGAACAAGCATAGAATTTCAATAAATAATAAAACAGCAGTAACTACATGTGTGGGGGGGAGGGGGTGCCAGTAATGTTATACCTCTACCAAGGTTTTGCAACTTTACTTAAGGAAAAAGTACCTGATGTACGTAACATTCATTATGTTTCACACAGAACTCCTCTAGTAGTAAAAAATCTCAGTGAGGATCTTCACAAAGATATTAATCACAGTTGTATATTAAATCAATTAATCAATTAGAGCACAACCACTTAAACCACGACTGTTTGCTGAAGTTCGCCAGGAAAATGATGAACTATCAAACCAATTATTATTACGCACCGAAATACGATAATTGTCAAGAGATGCATGTTTACGAAAATTTGTTGAATTGTTTAAACAGTTACAGATTTTTTTACAGTTAAAGCTTCTTTATAAACCAAGAGACGAATTTCAAAAAAATAAACATTTCTTATTTGGCCGATGTATTTGCAAAATTCAATGATATTCAAACACGTCACCGAGGAAAAGTTATTACATTAATTCAAGCACGGACAACTATTTTAAGCTTTCAAAAGATAAATTAAACTTGTTTAAGTCTTCATCGTTACGTGAAGATTTTCAATACTTTTCAAATTTGCGACAATTGGATATAACCGATGATGAATTGGAAATATATATATATGCAAATCATCTCCAAAAATTAAGCTATTTCAATTACACTTTGAAGAAATTGAAAATATAGATATCTCAGAATAAATTATCGCGCCACTTTCTGCTTAAGTTGAAAATATTGACAATCATTTGGAAGATGAAGTTATTGAATCATTAGTTGACTTTGAGGCAAAAAGATGCTTTTTAATGATTTAATTGCGAATGAATTTTACACGAATATAAATACTACGCAAAATATCGAAAACTTTGCTAAGCGGGCATTTCCCTTTTATAATTCCATGACCAAGCTCATATATGGTTGAATCTGGCTTCAGTCGTGTTAATCCTATTTTAACAAACTAGAAAATAAACTTAATGTGGAGCTTCGAGGAGAATTAAGACTGAAAATAACAAATTTCGAGCTAAACATTGCTAAGCTAGCGAAGCGACATTAAGCACATCCTTCTCATTGATTTACGTAAAAATTTGATTTTGTCAAAATAAAATAGATCATTTAAAAAACAGATAAGTTTTTTTTCTCCTTTTTTATCATTTTTATAGAGGGGATCGATAAGAGAATGATAATGTTTTGAGGAGGTCGATGATCAAAAACGCCTGGCCTAGAGCTTCCTACCGAATCCTAGATTTATATTATAAGGATATAAAAAATAAAAATATGCCATAAGCATTCCTTATCGCCACAGCAGCTATTACTGCGCGATTATCGCTTGGTTGGCATCTCATGGCTCTCTTTTGGCGATGAACGTGACACCTGGACTCGAATACACTAAATAACGAATTAATAATAGAAGAAAAGACCAAGAGGGGAAAGAAAGGATAAATTGGATGCGTTTGGATTTAAAAAATTCATTTTTTTTTTTAATGTTGATACTTCAAAATTGAAACATAACGCACTTAAAAAAAGTGTTAGGAAATTAACAATTATGAACTAAATTACCTGGGGATAATACGGCCATTCTTATTTTAAACTGGAATTGTGATGGTTGTAATGAAGTTGAAAAAAGACTACAAAACATTGCTATTTGTACTATCTTTCATTTTTTTTTTTTTTTTTTTTAATTTTTTTTTTGAAAGAATTTGTATTTTAACTTTTGATTTTCACTTTCAAATTTAGTATTTTACAAAACACCTTTTTTGCAGATAATATGGCTATTGAAAGTTAAACATCAGGTTATATATAACTAATAACGCAATTTTACGCTCACTAACCTTTAGGACTTTTTTTCTATTTAAAATAAAACCTCGCCTCAATAAAATGAAACGATATTCGCTCAGATGAGATTAAAGTTATGGAATGAAATGAACGAATTAGATACACTACCCTTATTAGAAGTAATGAAATGAATAAGAAGGAGCTAGAAAATTGGATGCTAGCTCGAAATTGTGAAAGTGTGTTTGTGACATCACTCCAAGCCGTGTGGTCGTTATTCAAGAAGTGATCAGAGAGATCTTTGATAGAACAGGACGAACCCTCAATTAAAGTTTGCTTACTAACTCAAACCCAAGAGTTGGTAAGAAACAAATTAAATTTGTATTCTAAATCATAATCCAGGTAAGCTAAGGCAAAAATTGCTACAAAGAAAATTTATAGGGTTAAAAATAAGAGAAAAAGGAGAGAAAAGGAATACAAAAAATGGAGAAAAGGATCTGATTATGATATGTCTTCCTCTTCATTTGACTATGCAATTTAGTGATCATATTATATTGGAAATGGAATCAAATAATAGGAGTGGACATTACAAAGTAAATTAAACAATTTCTTATTTTTCTCGATAAATCTATTTCCTAAATTCTAAGTTTTACTTCACTAACGTAAAAATAGCAATGAGAAACGGACACAATGTTATTATTTGTATGAACAGAGCTGTATTTGTATTTGATATCAATCGAATGTAGAGATAAATAAAGCCAAGCTTATAATCTTTTGACTCCTGTTAATCCTCTGTCTGTTTGATGACATGTTGATACAAGTGATAAAAATAAAAGAAACATATATTTTGAGAAAAAGAGCATTATAAACATGATATGAAATGTAATTAACATACGAAACAAAAATTTCGCAACCAAGTACTATAACTACAAGTGAAGATAGTATAGCCATCAGTGACATCAGTTACAGCTTTCGAAAAACACTAAGATTTATGAATGAACCATAAACAACTCAAGAAAATTAATCACACTTTATTGAAGCCCATTTAATAATCTAACAGAAAAAACAGTGCATTACAATTTTTCGATAACTTAAGCCCCAAGAAAGATAAACTGACTAGATCAAAATAACAAAGACTATACCGAAAGCCATTCGAACTATGATAACTCGGTTTTAGGAAACTTTATTCTACAAATCCTATTTGTTTGCTCTCTGCTATAATTTCTTATCTTCTTTTTCAAAGTAATAGAGTTATCTGTTAATTAACTTTGAAAGCAGCACTGAAATCACCAAGTAGCAATTTTATCTGAATTCACCAAGTGGCAATTTTATCTGAATTCACCATATATTAGCTTCAGTTACATCAGAATATATGACTCCTTAACGCTGATAGATTGGGGATAGCAGTTTGAATTGGAATATTTCTTGAGCTATTGGACCTAATTATATGAATTATTTTATTCAAAGTTTATTTAACGAGTGAAATCGAAATATCGTACAACCTTGGTATGTTACAATTTTCTGTTTCGAAATCATACTCAATAATTCGTTTTTTTTTTTTTTTAATTTAATTACGTCGCAATTTTTTTTATATATTCAGAATTTAAAAATATCTCTCAACTGATGTCAGAATTTTTGTGAGTAGAAATTTTTATATCGCCATCTGTTTGATACACATTTAAAGTTATAGGTCTCATGCTTTGAGTTGCCTTAATTCATAAGGATTTTGAGCAGAATTCTTAAAAATTTGAAATTTGGACTTGCTTTAAGATTAAATATCAGGATGTGAAAATATTTAAAATTCTTTTTAGAATAGGCTAATTAGTTAACTATATCAATTGTTTACAGTTAGAATGTGCTAGTTAATATAATATTCTCATGAACTTATGTTAATTAATATATAGTTAGAAAATTGACTATATTCATTAACTCATTTAGACTATGATTAAGGTTTCTTGAATAAATAACAGTGAATCAATTTTATTTAGCTTTGATTTGAATTCCATAAGTTATTAATGGTGTCTCATTTATTTCTGTTTGACGTTACTTTCATGTTCCATTTTTTTCATTTAACATTTGATAATTTTATACCTTTAAGTATCAATGCATAACCAATACAACAAAATAATAGAAACCAATTTTCTCTCTCTCTCTCTCTCATTAAGGTATATTATTAAATGTATACAGTTGCTAAAATCTATTTAGATTTATTAAAAGATATCATACATATAACTAAAAATTTCGTTTTTAAAACAAATAACAACGTTCCATACATTTTATTCAGAATAATTTCTTTGAATTATATTTTTCAAAATTATTTCTATGAAATCAAAATCAATTAAAGAAACTCGAAATTTTATAATTTTTTAGCAATACGAAATGCACTTGATGAAATCTTACAATAACACTAGTCCGAGTTTTCAGTCTAATTCGCGACCGAAAATAATATACAAAAATTGATATTTTAGTTTAAAAACTCGTTAAAAAACTACATCACACAAAACAAATACTTACAGTTTAATTTTTCTATATAGTAATTAAGTCACTTACGTTATTCGTTAAAGAAATTTCGCAAAAATAAATATATTTCATTTGAGTTGTTCCTACAACATTGAATAAGTTTCTAAGATAGCGCCTTACAAGAGCTTAGGCAATTTTAGCAAATTTCTTTTCCTGTGGCTTAGTCAAAAAGTAATTCCGAATATCCATTGTTTAGGTAGTTGTAATTCTTATTTAGTTATGTTAGTTAGCATCACATTTTTATGACGTCACTTGCCTTAAAGAACAATAGATACAAGTCTTAAGCATTCAAATTTTTTCAAACCTTTCAAGTATTTAGATGTTCCCTTGGAGACGGAAAACAATCGAGATTTGTGTCAATAGTGATGGCATTATCAAAGGTTGACTGTTTTGGATGGGAAATCAAGGGGGAAAGTCAGCAGCACATTTGTTATTCAAATCCAGCACTCTGCCTTTTATCCAAGTTTAATAAATAAAAATCTACCTAAATTTCAAGGATGTTCTCTTTTTTTTTTTCTTATCCTACACACATTTCGTAAAATACAAGGCCTTCAAAAATTAAAGTAGGAGAATTATTTCGAAATAATACTTAATGTTGTATCAGAGTAAAGTAAATTTATCAATTGATTGTGAGTAATAATCGTAGCCATTCAATCATCGCAACGTTTTGCTTTGCAGTTTTTACTAGAAAATAAAAAGACTCGTCGTGTATCCGGGGCTGAGGCACGTTAAATCTGTCGGGGTCCAAAGTCTTCCCGTTGGCGTAGTGTGAATGCTGGGAGCGGGGATGCCAGCTTTGGTGTCGTCCTCGTCACTTGACCGTGGTTCAAAATTACGAGGTCCGTCGCCAATAGCCCTCGTGTTGCTTCTAGTGCAACGTTAATAAAAACTAAACAAAACTAATTATTAGGAAATAAAAATAAGTTATTTTGTTTTAAAACTATACCATTCTAAGATAAAAAAGACATATTACAAAAAAAAAAATTGCTATTAAATTATCACTCGTATGTTAACCTTTGTGTCTGTGTCTACTTTTTGTGCCTAATCCTATTCCGTTCCGAAAAATGTAGATCAGAATTTTTATTGGAGAATAAACAAATGAAACTAGGGAGATGGGTTTGGTTCACGAATTCAGGTGATCCTGAGGTGCATACTTGAAATTCTTCTTACTTGTAAAAATTTTCCTCTTATAAAAGAGGAAGTGAAAGTGAGTGCCGCCGGAAAAAGAAAAAAAAATGATTGAAACTTTAACAACGTTATTGCATTTAATTTTGCAAAATGCTTGGAGATTCCCCAGTGGAAGCGATCTGCAACATTCCTCGTGATTTGTAGAATTAATTCATGCGCACCACACAGAATAGTGATGCAACCTCTTCGAAGATTGGCGCACATCAATAGAGAAAGAAACGTGTTCTGGTGAGCCCTCAACAACCAAACATCAGAACACTATTGGCCAGATAAGGAGCCTGTTAATCAGGGGTGTAGAGAGAAACTTTTCATAACAGGAGGGAAGGCAGGCTCCCATTTAACTCATATCTCAAAATTAATTTCGAATTTCATTGTTTATTTTCAAGGAGAAAAGAATAATTATGTGGAGTACGGGAACACAAAAATTAAATTTTCTGAAGAGAAAATTCAGTATAAAAAGGTTTTTTGGGGAAAAAAAACTAAACTGAAACATTCAGAAATGACGCACTAAACAAAAATATATACATATATACAGAGTATACAATTATAAGCACATAATATGGAGAATTGAAAATTTAGAAATGTAATCAAATATTGAAACAATCATGAAATTTATTACGTAATTTTACGAGCCGTAAGAATACAGGATGTAAGCTTGAATTGCAAATTAGGATTTTCACATATGGGCTTCAGCCAAATAGGTTTCACTTCAACAACAGGACAGTTTAAATGAAAACTTTTGGTATAAAGGCAAGAGAAAACCTAATGGTTAGCATCTCCAACAGAGCAACAGGAACTAAAATCTGCATTTTTTAATTTAAAATGATTTAAATAACTAATAAAGGACCATGACTAGTTAAAAAGCGAGTAATAAAATCAGAATATATATAAAAACTCAGATTTGGTCTAGGAATATAGGACTGAACCCGAATACCAGTATTACAAGTTGACCACCGGATTTCTCAATCAAAAAGAAGCTTAATTTTTTAAAGTCATAACTATATGAGACCGAGAGACTGGGACATTTATTCTATTACCATAAGTGACAGCGAGCATTGTAAAGAAATCCACGATTTCGTTTTAATAATCTCCGACGTGGGCCCGAACCCAGTGTAAGTTGTATAAATCAGAATAAGTTACTAATTTTTCTTTAATGGTGTTAATAAAAGCCGATTTATTTCTGGTACTCTGCAGCAGCAGTATTGATGACAAACTATCGAAATAAATAATAACTTCAAAGTTATAAGAGAATGCTCGCAATTCGGCGAATCCGTTATCAAAAACTCGGCCACGAAAACTGAATTATAAGAATTCAGTTTAAAGATGTAGATCTTATTCAGGATACCCCACGGTGGAAGAACACATGGTGAACCCAGTTTCGGACTCAATCCTTGATCCGTCGGTGTAAATCTCCCACTCGGAGGGCCCCGAAAATTTGTTAAGAAAAATAATTCGTTTTTCAGTACGAGCAGCTCTCAGTGGAATATTTTAGACGAATGGGATATTATTAATCAGAAAAAAAAAAGATCGAATAATGCTGCTTCCAAATTTGATATTTAAGAAAATGGAATTTTAGGGTAAAATGAATAAAGGGAACCGCGGCAATTGCCTGCAAAGCAGCAGTTGATGACGTCCTATAGGCCTCAGTAATTTTTATGAGGTAAATTCTCTGAATGAAATTTAATTTAGTAATTTGAGAGGAGGTTAAATCACTTCTCCAGACTCAAGCACAATATACTTTTATGGGTTCAAAAACAGATAAGTATCATTATTTATAATTGGATTGAAATTACCGAAGAAATTCTATTAAAATTTAATGAGAGATTATAATTTTTTTTCTTTAATAAATAATGGGGTGGCTCCAGGAGAGCCGGCAGTCAATCAAAATACCTAAATATTTATGAAATTTACAAACTTTAATGCAGTAATTGATTAGTTTAAAAATTGTGTTTCGAATAAAGACGCTGTCACCACGAACTTTCTTGTTATGGATTTATAGGCATCTAAAGTGGTTTTCTCAATCGATACCTCCAACCTTATCCGTGACAGATGCTCAGCAATAAGATTAATTAAAATATTTCAATGTTCTAGGTCTCTTCTGAAATCTGCGACGATATTATCTCCAGATCATCCTTAAAATCTTGAACTAAAAAGGTTTCGCAATTAATATCTAAAATAGAATTAAGATATAAATTGCACAGAGCGGGTGCAGGTACCGGACACTGTACATAACCTTGGACAATTAGATGATTTATCGTAAAATTAGTATTAGAAAAATTAATGCGTCAATTTATTGAGTCAGAATAAATGAACCTTTGGAAACAGATTAGGAAATTAAGATGTCTAAGAATTTTAAATAGAATAGACCAATTTTTATTGTCGAACGTGCCCTTAATATCGGTAAAATTAACAGGGACTTGTTCTGTTTATCTTTTGTGTTTGATATGCAAAACCAAATAAAAAATTGCGTCATCACAGCTGAAATTTTTTTGAATCCAAATTGAAGTGGATGAATAATATTGTTGGATGAACCAAGAAATATAATCTATTCACCAAAACATGCTCAACAATTTTCCCTAAGGTTGATAACAAACAAATTGGTCTATATGATTTAAAGAATGATGGATTCTTACTAGGTTTAACCAAGAGTTTCACTTTAGCATCTTTAAAAATATTTGGGAAATGGGAAAATTGTAATCAAAGATTAATAAATTTCATTAAAAGGTTAGACAAATTGGAAAAAATATGTTTCCAAGTCCCATAGTCCAAAATTCAATCCCGGGAGCCTTCCCACCACGGAGACTTTTATAGACCAATTATACCTTTTCGGTGGAAACCAATGGAGGAGACGTACATACTTCAAAAGTCAAATAAAAGATTTCTTTGTACTATGGGAAAAGAAGATGTATTAAAAATTTATATTTCTGCGCGGGAGAACTATCAGAAGAGCCGGGAGTTATGACCTCAAGGGGTCGAGAGTTCAGGGACTTGCCAAAAGTAAACCTGAACTTCACGTCATTGGTGGTGCAGAAGTTCTCCCAGGCTTCGTGTTTAGCTTCAAGAATTTTCTTTTAAAATAAAGTTCTTTCTTTTTTACCTTGTAATTGTTGCTCATCAATTTCTCCAGGTGGGAAATTATTTTTGATAAGATAAATTATTTTCCTTTTAGGGGGACTTAGTACCTTTGCACCTTCAAAAATTCGATTTTTCAAATTTATTTTCAAAAAATAGTGTTGAATGTTAGGAGCATTTTAAAGCAAACCGCGTCAAAATCCGACAATTATTACGCCCTGTGCAACAAAAAATATAAATATCTAAAATGGCTTGTTCTTTGTAATGCAATGTAAACAAACCACTTTTTCTCAGTTTCTTATTTTCACACTTTCCTAAAGGATTAAAAAAAATGTTTTGCATGTAGAGCTTTAAAATTTTACATGAGTGTTGTACATGTAAATCTTTATTCTGTGAACCTCAATTTTCTTAATGGAATGATTAGATTTTTTTTATAGCATGATACATGAAAAAAGTTACTAAATACAAATTTGATAACTTTTTTAATTTTTCAATTTTTTTTAATGTAAGATAAATTTAAAATTTGAAGTTTACAGAATAAGGTCATTATTTAGCTTTAATTTGGTATAAGAATTATGGTTCTACTGTACATTTTTCAAATGTTATTTTGTGGGTAATGTAAGGTAAGCTAATTTATTTTTCAAATTTTTGTACACATATTTCATGTTGTATAGAAAAATATATTAACTTAATAGCAAACCTTGACCCAATATTTTAAACTATATATTTTATTACGCAAACTGGCAAAGTTTCATATTGAAATGAGCAAAATTTGTTGATTTATGAAGAATAGAAAAATGTTTGTCAAAATGTTCTACTTTTGATTTCGAAAGGTACTAAGTCCCCTTAAGAGCATTAAGTTCATTCCTGAAAATTTTTAAATTATTATTCCACCAAGAGAAAACTGGAAAAGCTAGAAACCGTCGCTTACGAAAAGATTTGAATGCAGACGATTGGATGTTTGAAATCAATAAAATTGCAAAATTCTCTGACTAATTAGAATTCAGAATTAATTCAACTGCATGAATAAGCTTGGGATAGAATTTTTTGAGATTTTTCAGAAATTTATTGATACCGTATTTAGTTTTAAAGTAAAATTAGGAAGTATTTAAATCACATTGCAGATGTACACCCACAAACTGGTGATCGCTCAGAAATTTCCAGTCCAGAACCTCTCACTTATTCTCCAAATGAGGAATGCTAATAGAAATCAAAGAAATATCTGGATAGCTCTTACCTGAAATAGCCATAAAGGTAGGACATAATTCCAGTATATTTAAGAAATATAGATTATGTTGTAAGGCGAAATAAACCAGAAAATCTCCCCGTATATCAGTAAAGTCATAACCTCAATTGGAAGATCTCGTATTAAAGTCCCCATTCAGGAGAAAATTATGATTCGAAATCTTCGTTACAGAAAATTCCTTTAACAGTAAGAAAATAATCATAAAATGACGACGGAATTCGTAATTTTGAACTCTGATCAAGTGACGAGGATGATACCTGAGTTGGCACATCGCTCACCAAACTTCCACACCATGCCAACAGGAGGACTTTGGGCCTCGACGCTTAACGTTCATCTACCCCGGCCACACGGCGGGTCTTTAGTGACATCAAGGCTCCAGTCCATCATACGACGAAAACTGCCGGCCGCTAGTCCGTGACCATGTCCACTAGGCTACCGAGGCCACTAAGAATTAGGAGCTTTCTTGGGATAAAAGATAAACAAGCTAATAATTTTGCTTAAAAATAAGTAAAATAGTCAGAAATTTAAAAGCAATTTATATTCACGCCAAATTCTATACTAAATTGATTGCGATATATTTTGTTTAAAGATTTTGTAAGAGCTTCTTTAGCAGTTTCTTTGTATTCTAATGAAGCATATATAATTTATAATTCTCACTATTAATGTTTTCCTGGTACACTAAAAAAAAATTATATTCCTTCATTCATTCACTAAAATTAGGGGAAATATCATCCATTCTCTTCTGTTTCTGTAACACGAATTATTGTGCAATGAAGTCTTACGTGATTGAATTTTATTGCAATAAAATTTATGGCTTTTTTCTTCATAATGAAGAAATCCTATAGCGATTTTATTTCTTCATAATAAGGTGGTTGGAATTCTAAAATAAATTTATTTCCTTTATAAAAGTAAGGTTAATACTTTATCTTAAGAAGGAAAACTTTTATAACTCGCAAACGGAAGAAGAAAAAAAAAAGAAAATGCAGACATAAGTAATTTTTTTTATTTTAAAACTGTTTGAAGGAAAGTATTATTTTAACAATGCTTCAGACAGAAAAAAAATCCAGTAATCTGATAAATAAAAAAAAACATCCGAAAGATATTTTCTAAAACTGATCTCAAATTATTTAATTTTACATTAGTTTATTTATATCTAGCTCGCTTATAAAATTTCAGATATAAAAAAAAAAGGTTTTTTTTAAAAATATGTACCAGTAAATTCTTTTTTAAATGTTTTCCTTTCCTTAACTGTAACCAGCATTAAAAAATATCCTTCATTCAATTTATATTACAAAGTTTTCTGCATCATAAAGCAATTTATGTAAATATATATCATCCGGATTAAATATTAAGTACTTAGAATATAAAAGTTGAAAGAATAAAAATATAACATTATGAACAAATAAAAAATTATTAAAATTATTGTTAAAGATTATTTAAAACTAATGATTTCAGTAAGTAAATCTTTAAATAACAAATTTATAAATATGACAAAATGGCAAAAATATGACTTAGAAATTTAACAAAGAAAAGTGAAATCCAGTAAAAATAAAACAAGTTGGAAACACAGCTATTTAATACTGCTTCCAACAGGTTCTTGGCAGACGAGAGCACGGAAGCGATGATAGAGGTCATATAAATGATCTGTGCATAAATATCGATTATTAAGCTGTGTACTATGTTGTGAACCTGTTTTTAATTCTTCTGTCATTGTATCAATAAATGTGTTCGTCCAAAAGCCTCGACTGATAAATTTGATTAAAAAACAACGCAATCTAAGAATATAAATCATAAATTCAATACTATTAATAGGTGCAAAACTAAATATTGAATGTAACAATCGAAAAACTAAAATAATATTTATGAAAAAACATTTAAAACCTAAAACCGTGACATAAATTTTTTTTTATTAAGGAACTAGAAAATTTATAAGAGAAAGCCAAGTAAAAAAAGCAAAAATTTAGAATAATGGGGAAATAATATAATTAATACTGTTCCATACTTTTGAATGGAATAGTGTGGGTTTATACTGGTAATTACTGATTAAACTATCATACTAACATTATATATATATATACATATCGGTATATTTAAATCGTGGCAGAAAGAAAATAAAGAAACTTAAATAAAGAAACTTAAAATTAAAAGTAACGAATTTATTCAGGTTCTCCCGACAAAGAGGCAGATACATCAGGAATAGGACTGGAGGACACACGTCTACTCACTCTTATAAAAAGGTAGAAAGCGACAGATTTTTTTTATTTGTTTTTGCATGAAGTTAAATTAAGGATTACTTAAATCACATGATAATAAATGTAGGGATATTTAGGTATTTTACAAGAAGACTAATTGTCACGTAGGGGTATCTCTATTATTTCAAAGAGTATGAAATACTGATTTTAGCAAGCTTGGAAACCTCGTGATTGCGTAAATTAAAGATTGATAGGAATGGGATCACGAAATAAAGAGGAAGGCACTACTATGACAAATAAAATATAGGAGAAATTAGGAAATTAATTAAATTTTTAGGGAAATCATAACATATATGTGTTGTTGTAATAATTAATTTTGAAATTCGTTATGCATTTTAAATAATGGTAATTTTCTTCATAGTAACAGTAATAAATTCAGAAAAAAATTCAGTTGATTTAAAATATAAATATTTGTTTCTATTACTGTTGTTCTAGCAATTTACAAACTTGAAGCTAACTCCAAGCGACTAAAAATTCATAATACTTAAATGAATTTCAAAGGTATGGTAACTTTCCATTGTTAATTAATAACTTTTGGTAAGCAGTGACACTTGATATGTCATTAATGCTCCGTGAAAACTTTATGCTAATGAATTAGTGACAGAGAATCATCACATTAATTTTAGAAACTTAGTCATTATCAAAATCTCAGCTTCTAGGAAAGCTCTCTTCTAAATTTTCAATATAAACATCAATTTGGCTCTTTAATTTAAATAATCAGTAAAATTCATTTATTTGATACAAAAAAGCATTATTTCTAATCCATTAAATTTTGAAAATATAGTGATATTAACCTGCACTTTTCAATCTATAGTTTCAAATAATACAATCAACAATTTTTTACGCAATCTTAAAATGTTTTATTTCGAAATACTAAGATATTAAGTAAATTTGCTTAAAACAAAAAAAAATTCTAGTTTTTCCTTTTATTCCTAAAACTTTTCCTTCTTATAGACTTAAGCGTGCACCAATACCGGAAATTTTCAAACGTTGTGCACAGCGTGAATATGGAAAGCAAATTACCTATTGTTCTTGGCAGTAGGCCGTCACATTTTGTGAAGAAAGTTATGATCAAACTTCCTATACACAGTTTGTATTAGATTGATTAGCTGTCAATCGTCGCTTAAAATCTTGTACCCATTTTCTGAAAAAGATGATGCCATTTTACTGTCTGAATATCTTCTATGGAACAGGAAGTCAAATTATTTGATGACTGTTAAGACAAGTTTTTATTTAATCAAAACAGTTTAATGTGAAATAAAGAATGAAGAAAAAAAAATTTAACCTCAGGACCCTTACCCTTAATTCAAATTTATGACATTAATTTTGTTTGCTTAAGATATTTTCTTGAATTTGGAAGAAAATATGTCATACAGTCTACACCGGACCTATATATATAACCTATATTCATAGAAAACTGAAAGTAATTTTTATAAGTGTAATTTTCATGACACTTTCTTCAATGGCTTCGTGTGAATTCAATACTTGGATAAGGAAAAACATATAGCGTGTTTTTTTAAACTATGTCTAGTCTAAACTAAAGCTATTGTCTGTATTTTCTGAAGTTTTAATTACTCTAAAAGATTCTGTAAATTTCACTGCTTAGTTTTTTTTTCCTTTGCTTATGGTTTTAATTTTTTCTTGAAGAATTTAATTTTTTTTTGTTTAAAATAATTTTAAATTACATTAAAAGTAATCAATATCGATCAAAGGATCAATATCCGAAAACTTAAATCTTCATAAATTTGTACTGAAAATGTACAAAATTTTACGAGTATTAAAAACTTTTTTATAATTATTTATTTATAATATAAGACAATAAATCAATAGAAATAATCTTGTCTAAGAAAAGGCGATCACATCATTACGAATACGCATGCGTGAACTGGACCATTGAAATATCAAAGAAAAGATTAATTTTATACAATAAAATAAAACAACGGCAATTACTTTGTAAAAAAATTTTAAATTACCCTGATCAAATACTGGATATTAAAAACTTCTAATTCAAAAGATTATCTTTGAATTGCGTAATAAAATTTGCTGAGTCGGAAGCAATCAACTTAAACGCTTAAACTTATCTTATTATCTTATTTCAATTTTATCTTACAAAAACATTATCTTATTTCAATATAGTTTAACAGAACAGTTTTTACTTCTAACATCAATCGATTTTGGAACATTAAATATTATAAACAGCAGGTGATTTTTTTTAATAATAATTAAATCTCTTTTAGAGGAAAAAAATTTGATTTTTCGCGCCTTTTTTTTTTATTAGCCACCCAAGGGGCTATTGTTTTAGTTGGATCACTTTTCTCGTAATACATCACTTTTCAATTTTTTATCGTTTGCTTCAATTTAAATACATTTAGCTTAAATATATCTAATTTAATTATTTATCGCTTACTTTAATTTTAATTACATATAGCTAAAATATTTTCAATTTAATAAGAATAGTTATCGTTTGTTTTAATTTTAATTACATGTAGCTGATATAATATTTAATTCAATAATTTATCGTTTGCTTCAATTTTTATTACATGTAACTGATATATTCAATTTAATAAATTATCGTTTGCTATAATTTTAATTTTATTTAGCTTAAATATATTCAATTTAATAAGAGTTCTCGTTTGCTTTAATTTTCATTACATGCAGCTGATATAATATTCAATTCAATTATTTACCATTTGCTTTAATTTTAATTACATGTAACTGATATGATATTCAATTTAATAATTGATCGTTTGCCTTAATTTTAATTACATTTAGCTTAAATATATTCCATTTAATAATTTAATTTCTTTTAATTTTAATATCGGAAAAATTTATTATTGTCCATTTCTCGATATTTCATCTCTTTTACTTTAATTCTTTTATTTAATTGAGTAATTTAATAACAAAAAAAACCGCACGGATAGCTAAATCTTTTCTTTGCAAAACTTTGCATAGAACTTTTTTAAATTCATGTTTATTTATTATTTTTATTTTATTTTATTTTATTATTATTATTTTACTTTTTCGCTTTTGCGTTTTAAAATCATTCGCTTATGAAATAGTAATATGTGGGTGAATTGCAGATCGCTATTTGAAAAATAGCAAAACATTTAGATAATAAAAAACTTAAGCTCTATTTTTAATTCAAGTTTCGTAAAAAAACCGTTTTAATAAAATAATAATAATAATAATCGGTTAAACAGCTTATGCACTGTAGTAAGAAAATGGGACTCAACTAATAAATTTTCGCAATTCTCATTGCATTTGGACAAAATTTATATTACTGTTAATTGTTCTAATGGAACTAAATTATAGAGGTAATACAATTAATTATTTAACTTAATTAACATAGCTCCTAAAAACTTCTATGAAAACAGAATTTTGATTGTGAAGTGCCATTTTTTCACGTATCTGATTCACATCTTAAATTTAACCTATGTTTCAAATTGTGTCTGCTTTTCAAAAATCTGCTTCTAATTTTCTGAGTTATGGGGGGGGGGTTAAAAAATGTGATTTCCTATATCTAAATTTACTATCTTAAATATTTGACGACTAAAAAAAAATTCTAATCAAAACTTTTTGCACCAAACGATAAATATTTTTTTTTTCCAATTTTAAAAACATAAAATAGTTGCTAAAAGTAACATTATTATGAAAAATTTGAATTATTAAATACAGTTACAGAAAAAAAAAAAGATTAATCGTAACATACAAAAAAAATTATATTTGGATTCCCCATGCCTGAAACTCTTAAATGTAAAATGTTATTTTCTCCAGTAATTCAGAAAATTTTCAATTTTATAATTGCTGTCGGATTTCGTGGAGAATTAAGAGGTAGTATAAAAGCTTATAGATCGTTACTATTGATCCAGTCATCACGCTTTGAAAACAATATGAGACGTTCGTGAAGAAAAACTAAAATGCATAGCCTCCAAATATGTTTCCTAAATAGCTCTAAACTAATTATTAGTTTGGATTGAAATTTGGATTATAAGCTATGGAAACCATTATTTACATAATTGTGCACAACATCGAATTGCTGGCGGAACAATCCTTTATAAATGTTCATTAATTACGTTAATTAAATTAATTAATTAATGCAGACTAATTATAATTAAATTTCTATTGAACCGTAAACGGTGACGCTAATTTTATGAACTGCTCTGATTTCCGAAAGTTATAATTGTACAAAGGGTGTCCTTTTTTTTCTACGATTGCACCGTTTAGTTTAAAAAGAAACGTTAAAAAATTATGTTTTTAATCTATCCTCATTTTAAGAAAATCATACTTATTTGCAATTGAAGATAAATAATATTTAATAAAACGTATTGGGAAAAATGAACATGGCTTTGAAACCAATTTTTGAGAATGCAAATTGGTGAGTATAAATTGGTAATTGGACAATTGGTAACAAAAGAAAGAAAGAAAAGTGTATCAACCCCAAATATTTATATTTTTCATTTCAAAATTTTTGTGTACTGTGTTCCTTTATTTATCATATAAACTGAAATTCTTGAGTGTGGGTTACATGATTACGCAGTACAAAAATGTTTAAGCGTAATTTGCATTTAATTCTATATCTAAATGTTACATTTTCATTTTATATTATCACTTCAAAATTCGCTATCTGAGCATGGGAGAAGATACTTTCGGGCTGTAGCGATCATGTGACCTTGTACAGATTATTAATTTTCTTCATACGTCTGTATCTTGATAAGGCATATTTTCTCTACTAACTAAACTATTTGGAATCTAATACTAAATCTTAATTAGGGCAAATATGCAAATACATGCATGTATTTGCATATTTGCCCTA
>BMAW01125648.1:0-62198 GCA_019974015.1 Nephila pilipes | reverse complement strand
GTGTGTGTGTGTGTGTGTACGAGAGTTAAGCTTCCCCAATAGAACGCACAAAATAAGCTTAATTTGAATCTGGTTTTGATTGATTGTTTATTAGCGTCGCAACACAAGGCTATTGGCGAGGATCCTTGTAATTTTAAACCTCGGTCTTAAGAGACCAACACCTGAGCTGACAAACCCCTCTCCAAGCTTTCACATCACTGCATCAAGATCTCCTCGATATATGTAACGTGCATCCGCTCTGCTACACAGATCTTTAATGGCATTACGACTCGAACCCATGAATTAACGAAAACAACACTGGTTGCGAGCTCGCGATCAAACCCACTCGGCTACAGCAACCACTAATTTGAATTGGGAATATTACTCTTGCTGTATAGATAACTATCATAAAGTACTTGATGTGTTTTCACAATCGAAGCAGAGCAATCTTGATTAAGAACATCATGAGATAGTTCTTAAAAATTTCTCACCACACTCATTTTAAATAATTTCAGCGTCTACTCAACATTGACATCTTTCTAAACAATGATATACGAGATCTCGTATTCCGTTTACAGTAACGAACAAAACCCTTCTGACAAAACTAATTTCATTAATAACATATTCTATCAACCAGTGAAATTATTATTTCTCATTATAGAAATAATGCTACGAAAATTGTTAATCACAACAAAGAATCATTTTTCCCCTTATTTTATTAATAATTAAGAAATAAAACTGATATAAATAACGACCACAAATGACAAATAAATTTTTTTATTACTTATAAGTATTATATTATCTTATATGGTAAATTTTTGTTTCAATTATCACTAATACTTTTTTGGAAAGCATTTGACTTTCTAACTTTCTTCACATTCCTTAGGCATAAAATCGATCAACTTGTTTATCTTATCAATAGCTATAACTTTCCATTCAGGGCTTAAGGTGTAGCACAAATCTTCTATATTTTTGTTATTGAGCTTCCTGACAGTCTTATCTAACTCTTACCATAAATGATCTGTCTTATTTAAATCGGAATTTTGGGATGGTCATTTCATAGCTTTATATTTTTTCCAACGTAAGAATGGTTGAACATCACTTGATAAGTATTTTTGTCATTATTATGCTGTTTCAATCTTGTGAAATCATTTTTGACCGCTCAGGCTAAAAATATTCGAAATATGTAATAAAGACATAAAATTTATAGAACTCTCATACCAAAGCAAATAAATAAATTTCCAGATGATAAAATTATGAAAAACATTTCATCAAAAATAATGAATGCATTTGCGCTGCAGACAATATTTGTGTATTTAAATGAACTTTTGAGTACTACTGTAGAATAATAAATCAAGGGGGAAATGTTTTGGTGACAAAAAAAAAAACATTTTATAGGCTTATAAATAAACGACTGGTAAATTTTAAGGAAATAAAAAAATGTTCAGAAATATTTACCATAAAAGCAACTGTTTCCAATAAACATAAAAAAAACATATTTTAATGACAAATTTTAAGACATATTAGAAAAAATGTAGTTAGAGAAAATTGAAAAAAAAAAAAAAAAACCGTAGTTTTCATGGCTTTGAAATAAATTCAACTTGCCAATTAAATAAGGTCCAACTTTTTCATAACCTATAGTAAAATAATTTGTTAAGTTTATGGTGAAGTTTTTGTCTTAAGTGTACTTTAAGTGGTCACAGTAAAGTCACAGTAGTGGTTAGAAGCTACTTTGACTAATTTTTTATGCCTTTTTAAGTCTGTGTATAACTTAAAACACAGCATTCAATGATTTTTTATAAGTAAAGCTTTATTCTAAATTTAAATTGCTTCTCAAATGTAAAGTTTCAAATTTGTATTCATTTTTTTTTTGTACGTCACGTTTGTTGTTTTCATAAACGTGGTGTATAGCACATGCAAAATTTTGATCTTTTTCTTTTATCTTTTGAGGTTCTTAAAAACTTTTTTCTTGATTTAGTTTTTTTAGCTTTTAGTTTTTAAAGATTTATTTTAGCATGTAATGTGTGTTTTTCTGTTTCAATTTAATTTTTAGGATTTAGTTTTGAAAATCTTTTTAATTTGTATTTTAGATTTTATAACCAGATTTTTAATAATATATTTTGTCGATGGTTATAGTTTGGCCAATAATTCTAGATAACCCAGTTTAACAGTTTAACGCGTCTTTCAAAAAATTTGTTATTTTCTACTTTTCTGTTCTTTTTTTCAAAAACTCTAGTTTAAGTTTTATATATTTTCAATTTAAACTTCTTTATTGATCTTTCTGATTATAGATTTATTTATTTTTAATTTACTTTCTTTAAAATCTACATTTTTTTCTAGTGAAATTGTTTATTGTATTATCTTTCATTTTCCAGAGTGCAAATATTTTTCCTTTTAATTTTGGTTTGGTTGAAGTATTTATTTTTAATGTTCAGTTGTGATTTGACATGTTATCTTTAAATTAACTTCTTTGTTTATTTATGCAAAAAAAAATTTTAATGTCTAATATATATATATATATATATATATATATATATATATATATATATATATATATATATATATATATATATATATATATATATATATATCCAAAATTTAATTTCTAAAAAATAAATTTTGAAAGAGAATTATTGATTCGAAAAGAGATTTTAAAGCACGTTATCGACCTTTCAAAGAAATAAGACCACCGTAGAATTAAAAAGATATTTTTTAAATATGCACAAAATGAAAAAAACTCCTTCCTGAACAAAAAGCAACTTTATATCTATCTTAGAGATTATCATTTTTACGCTTCAATAATTGTTATGATTTTTCTGGAATTTTAAAGAATGTCTTCTGGCTTCACTCAAATCCCATAGCATTGATCCGATTTATTTTAACTGTAAGCTTTTTGTATCGGAGCTGTAAAAACAGGCAATTAAAAAGAAAAAAAAACTCTAATCGGATGCTTTTTTCGAAAAATCAGCTTATTATATACTTTTAATCACCTTGGATGAGAAAGTTCTCCAGATGTATATATATAATTATTCAAAGCATTCTGAACTCAATATCTGCATTTTTTTCTACTGTGAATAATTTTTCTTTACAATTACTTTCCCAAACCTCATTCAAATGTTTCAACATAGTAAACAATACTATTTATTTCTGCTAGAAATATTCATTTTTATTAGAACAAGTAATATGAAACAAAAACAAATTTAAGTCAATTCCTACTTAGATTCACAAAGAAACATTTTATTTTATTTACTCTTTTTATTGAATAATTGCAATTAATATAAATATGTATATACATATGATAGAATCACAATATTAAGTGGGAAAAGAATTTTTTTTCCAGCGATCTACACACTTCGCTACTGACGGTGGTATTTATTCCTAAATTTATATCCTGCTAAATATCTTATATATGAGAACTTTTTTTCTCCCATATAAAACTAAAATTAATTATTTGAAAATCAAATAAAAAAAATTATGCTTCGACGAGTTTCGATCCAAAGGCATTCTACGCCGACGATCTACCAACTTTGTCATTGAGAGACAAATGACATTGGGGAAGAATTGGCTTGTTTCTTAATTCATCAGGTAAATTAAATGGTTGGAATGCAGTTTAGCCCAACCACCCTTGGCGACAGGAATTATTTAGCGGTATTTTGCCAAATGTGTCTACCCTGTTCCGCTTCGCGGACTTAACGTTCAACTAAAAAAAAATTGCCAAGTTTGGTAATTTTTGATGTCGCGGCAAGTGGTTGGTCTAAACTACATTTCCACCCAATTAGATTTTAATTAATGGATTAATATTTGAAAAAACTGTATTAACATCAAGTTTCATCCACTACAAGTTTAAAAAAATGTATTTGAACTTGAGTGAAGGATTAAAAAGTATTTTATTAACGATTGAAAATTTGAACAAGATATATAAATAAATATATATAAGGAGAGTGTTAGCTAACAGTAGGAATTTAAAAAGTAGATAGTTAAAAGTTCTTAAATTTTTAATTGATTATTAATTGGTTCTCTTCCATTAGATATAATATAATCATTAAATTATACAGTTAAACGAAAGGAAGACAGATGATATTCGAATTCTTTTTTGTTATTCAAGTTATAATTATATAAAGTCTTATCCCTATCAACTCTCTCAGTGGTAATATTTAACATAAACTGGCCTGAATTATGGTTGAGAACACAAATTTAATTTGTTTCTTATCAATTCAATCGGGTTCAGTGTGTAAACAAATGAATCTGGAATCTTCTTCCTGTTTCCTCTGGGATGTCTCTGACTGCTTCTCAGAGTACAAACTGTTTACTGCGGACGTCTCACTTTCACGAGCTAACCAGCTTTCAATCCTCTAGTGCTCTATTATTCATTTAATAGCAGATTATAAATGTAATTTATCAAATTCGCTCATCATACTTCATAACTTCAAACTTATCTCCATGAATCACGTCTCATTTTATTGGAAGGATGTTTTATTTTAAGGAATTCGAATAGAAAACTCCTCAAAGATACCGAAGGAAAAATCGCGTTATATCCTGGAATCATGAACTTGTAAGAAAACATTAGCCTTTTGGACGTTTTCTGGACAAATAAAATTTGGTTTCAAGAACTTTAAATGCAATGTTTTTACCTGTCAAATAATTCATGTATAATGTAGAAAATATATATAATACATACTTTATTGTATGTAATACATTTCTACGTAGTCATCCACCTGTGTTATACATTTCTTTCTGCGTTTCTTGACCTCTCGAAGATTGTCAATGTATATTGAACTCTATCTTTTCTTTACTGCTAGTTACTCTAATCTACAATTTCTTGTAGTGTGGTGTCTTGATTGTCCTGGAGAATAATATGGATGGCAACGGGAAATATTTTGGATCAATATACTGCTACAACATTCTTCAACACTTCATAGTAGTATACTGCATTCATTCACATCCTCCATGAAGGAAATCGACGAACACAATTCCCCGTAATTCCCAAAAAACAGCAACAAGAATTGTTGCAGCACATAACCGAATTTTTGCTTTCAGTGGAGCAGATTCACCACTTATGCACCATTCCATACTGGATTTATTTGTGCAAGAGTACTATCTACTAAATAAATGAACATGTGCAAAATAAAAATTATAAATAATGGTTATTTGAATTTTAAATAACTTTTCATGATTGATATCGCAAAATACTTTAAAATCATCTGCCTGTTTAAGTCTCTTTTACCTCTTATTGATTCGCCTTCGTATCAATCGGAAAAATTGTCTTTATTCAATTAGTTTTATTGAAGGAGTATCTACTTGTTATAAATAGTGTTCTTTCTGTTTACAGAGCAGCAGGATATATACTCTCGTCTGGACGAAGTGTTCCTCCTTCGTTTCCTGCGAACAAAGAAGTACGACGTGCAGAAAGCCTTTAAAATCTTTTGCAACTATTACGACCTCAAATTCAAGCAGAAAGGCAAATTCACGGGCATGAAGCCATCGGATATGAAGAAAGTAATAGAAATGAACAACATCCTTTATGCACCTTACAGATTGCCGTCCGGATCACATGTGGCAATTTACAGAATGGGTTAGTATACTAATTTTTTTTTCTTTGTTTACTTATTTTTCAGAAATAAGGAGCGTGCACTTTTGGGCCGGTTGCGTTCAGTCAATTGAAACCTATTTTCTATTTATAGTAATTTATTTTGAAATTAATTTCCGTAATATAGACAATCACCAATAAAGTCCAATATTTTCTAAGCAAACCCTTTATATTTCATTAATTTTTCTCAATCTCTGGTCTCTCCTTGTAATCTTACTAATTCGATTTAGACATTTTCCCATAGTTTTCTTTCTGTATATTAGTTGAATGTATGCATCTTTGTCGTAATATCATTCATCGATATTAGGATCTTATCAAACCACAAAATGCGATAAAGATTGTAACTTTTCTACGACTAAATCAGTAATTTTATGTTTTCAGTTGCTTAGAGGTAAAGAGAGAATTAAATTCTTTATTCCCCCCTCCACCGGGAAATTTTTAGGAAAAAAAAAATGTTTTTGGAAATGAATAGACGAGGGGGTTGAAAAAGTACTAGTTTTGAAGACAGGTGGCTTTGCTAATGCTGGTCGGTGATACTATTGTGTGCTATCAAATATTAAACGGCACAAACCCAGTATGACACTGATTCAGTGTTTCGTTTCGATTTGACAACTATTTGGGGCCATATCAAAATGTGATTAAGTCTTGACAAGTTTTCATGATCATTTTGAGTCGAGTTGTCGTTGTCGATGAGACCTTGAGTTATCATTATAGCAATTATCAAAAGGATTTCAGCCGCTTAAAGATAAAGAGTGAATTTAAATCTTTATTCCAGTGCTGATGAATATTTTTAACGAAAAAATAACTTCTGAAACGGATATAAATTAGGAAATATATATTCTTCAGCTTCTAAAATAGGCATAAATGAATAAATCTGTTTCATTTAGTGATAGTTAGGTTTCTTATAGAATAAGATCATAGACAACTTTGATTTCAGTAAACGATTTATTTTAAAATTGATATATTGATATATGTTGATTAAATTTTGAAAAATAAAAAAATCTATTTTCCCCCGAAAGATTAGAAATAAGCTAAATCTGATTAATTTTCACTATTTGCTTGGAAATAGACGAAATCTCACTATTCAAGATAATAATACATTTTTATGAAATAATCTTATGGATGAAAAAGTTTTATTTATTTATTTTTGTTAAAGAAATCGTTTTCGGAACGTGTGGAATGATTCTGCATGTCTTTATCTCATCAACATTTTTTATACGTTTCTAAATTGCTATTTATCAAATTTTATTCATTCTTTCTCTTATTAAAAACAAAAAACAAACTGCATTAATTTATATTCATACATTCTAATCAAGAATAACAAATGTAAAAAGGAACCTTCCTCTTTTAAGAGGAAATTATTCACCAAAAACTCTTGTTCTTTTTGTCATTTTAGACACAATTTTCCTGTAGTCGTTATCGTCTCAAGAAAATGCCATTATATTAAATTTTACTTTGTTTTCATTTATATCTTTATCTTTTCTTTCAACTTATTCAAAATAACTTTTTCCTCATTTTATTGCTTAACACAAAACATTTTTTATCGAATACAGTTCTTTCATCATTCTTTTCCTTTTGCTGTGTGAATTATGAATTATGTTAGTAAATTACCTCTTTAAGCTTCCATTTAATTATACTTGTATTCATTGCTGCAATATAAAACCATAGAAAACTTATTAATCATTATAGAAATTTTCTTTTGTTTTCTTAAAAGACAGAAACATCGTTTTTTTACTATAGTACATTGATGGAATTTTGTTTACCAACTTATTATTCTCAGATGTAAATGTGAGTCAATACCGTACAATCTCAGAGATAATAATAGTTATTTCCTCATTTTTGTCCTACTAAGGAGAGGATTTGATTTTAATTAAAATCCTCTCCTCAGTAGGACAAAAATGATTGTTCGACTTGCTAACATAAATGAAAAAATTTGTTTTCGTTCAAAGAATTTAAAAAAAAAAAATTCTAGATATACATAATACATTTTAAACTTCGAAATTTGTAAGTATTTTTTCGATTTTATTTCCATTCTCCATTTAAAAAAAGTATAAACAGTTTTAATTCTTAACTTTCAGAATTCTCCACTGCGGAGACATGTATTAAAGCTATAAATATGGAAAGACTCCGCCACACTAACATGTCTCTTTATCTCACACATGTAAATGAATGAATCAGTTCTACAATGTAAAATAGGGGTAAGTACGTAAGTCCATGGCTGTCGAGAGGAAATGATAGTTGAGTGTTGCAAACTATAGATAAACGAGCTTTAGGGAGGGGGCAGGTTTGTGCAGTTAATGATTAAAATCTGTACAAAGAAGTACGTAAATAAAATCATGAAAAATCCTTAAACCTGGACAACTTAACTTAAATAAGTGTTACTCTGTGACTTATCACGTTCGGCCCATAGACTACCAATTAAAAACAAGTATAGTTTCAGAATTTATTTCGAACAAATTAGTGTAACCTAAGAAAAGAATTAGAATATTTCAGTTAAAAAAAATAGGAAAGTGATAAAAATTAGCCTCTGCACTCTTGGCTGATATTAAAGGTGTGCTCTGCACGAATAGCCTTGATACAGCAATTGCATGCATATATTGTGCAGAAAAATCTTAGAAATATTAAATAAAAATTCAATCCCCATTATATGTTTTGGAAATGAGCAAAATTTAGAATACCCCGGTATAATGATTAAAACTTTAACGATACCGCGTGTTGCTTCAATCCACCATTTCCGGAAACCAAACGGTTCAACATTAATAGCTATAATTTACAACAATACGTACATAAAGACAAAATAATATGTTGAATAAATTTTATATAGGTATCTTAGTTGTTTCTCTGTCAAATTTAAAACTATACGCTGCCGTCACGAATACATATATTTTCCGTAACTTCCAAAGTGATTTGGTCAATTTGATCAAATATTGACCTTTCGCCTATAAAACAACCTGCCAGCTGTATGAAATATAACACATGGATCAATAAGTTCCGAGACTAACCCAGAGATGGCGCTCGTAGTAAACCAGTAATCAGGTCTTTCTAGAGTACTAACCTTTGCTTGAAACGTGTCAAAATTTTAAGTCGATCGGACCAGAAACAGCTGAGTTATCGAGATTGGAGTAAAGTCGTTTTGTAGTTTGTTTAAAAAATGGAAAAAACCGAGTTTCGTGTTCTGATAAAACATTGTTTTTTAATGGGTAAAAACACCGTGCAAGCGAAACAATGGATTGAAAAAGGTTACTCGGACTCTTGTCCATCAAAAGCAACGATTTGTCGGTGGTTTGCCGAGTTTAAACGTGGTCGTACCGACGCAAATGACGCGGAACGCTCGGGTAGACCTGTGGAAGCCGTTACACCGGAAAATGTGAGTGAAGTGACAAAAATTATAATGAAAGATCGTAAAGTGAAGCTCCGTGAGATTGCTGAGATGACACAGATATCATATGGAAGTGTATTTACTATCCTTCATGAAAAATTGAGCATGAAAAAGGTTTTTTCCAAGTGGGTGCCGCGATTGCTTTCGATGGAACAAAAACAGCAACGAGTCGATGATTCAGAAAGCTGTTTATCGCTATTTACTCGCAACAAAAAAGATTTCTTGCGTCGTTACGTGACCATGGACGAAACATGGATACATCACTACACTCCAGAGTCGAAGCGGCAGTGGCGCACAGCTGGCGAAAGCCGTCCGAAAACGCAGCAGTCAGCTGGCAAAGTCATGGCGTCAGTTTTTTGGGATACGCATGGCGTGATTTTCATTGACTACCTCGAAAAAGGTAAATCGATCAACAGTGATTATTATATTGACTTGCTGGTGCGTTTGAAGGAGAAAATCGCAAAAAAACGACCGCACAGTCTCGGGACTTATTGATCCATGTGTTATATTCTCGAATAAAAATTTATCCTTTTTAGATAATTGTAGGTACTCGTTGATTGAAAAAAAAAATTAGAAATGATAATTTTTTAAAGTTCCTCCGTTTTTTTGGTCTTGACGTGCTTCATTTTAAGTTGAAATTCGCAAAATTGTACAGCGGTCAAATAACTGTAGTAGTGCATGAATCGGTGCACCTTTCGATCAAAGTCCTCACATTTTTGTGGTAGGCGTTTTATTAAGAGAGCTGCTAACACAGGTGTCGTCATCGACACCAGACCAAGACTCACAATTACGAGGTCCGTTGCCAATAGTCCTCATGTTGCTTCCAAGTACGACGTAATAAATTATAAAGAAATCAATTGGTCTCTCATACCATAATATCAAACGTATTTTTAATTTTATATTCTACAATGAAAAATTGCATATTTGAAGAATGTCCCTAAATTTTGGGGTAGGTAGGATCAATGTGTAGTTTTATGCATTATCATCCTGAACTTTATATAAATACTGAGACATTTTTCAATATGAAAAAATATTCCGATTTCATATTCCACAGTTTAATAAAAATAAAAGAAAATATCTGATTGAAAAAAAGTGCTATCGCTGGTTTTTCAAAAACAACTAAAACTAAGTTCTTAATTGCATCACTTTATTCAAGTCTTAGAACAACTCTAAAGTAAATCTAAAATAAGAAAACAGTATTTTGTTACCATCCTAAAAAAGAATAAATTTTTTAAAAAATGTAAAGTTGTTTATTTCAAAAAAATATCGTTTTCATCCAGACAGATAACTAAGAAAAGGAAAATCAATATAAAGCAAATATCGTCTGGATTTTAAATAAATAACTAAACATTTTAAAAAAAACATTTTAAACAAATATCTTTCGCATCCTACCCAAATAATTAAGCATTTAAAAAGCAATATTTTAAAAAAATATATCACCATCATCCAGAAAAATAATTGATCGTTTGAAAAACAATTTAAAATGAGTATCATTTGTCTCCTATGCAAGTAATGAAACACATGGAAAACAATTTAAAACAAATATCGGCTGCATACAACATAAATAATTAAGCGCATGAAAGCAATTTAAAACAAATATTTGCATCATGCACGAATATTAATACTTACGAAAATCAGTTTTAGGAAAAGTCCAGAGGTTAGATAATTTCTTGATCAATTGTTTCATTCCAAGATATCAGTAAAAACCATCATAAACAATAACATAAGGAAATAGTAATGTATTTTTGTAAACTAAATGATAGAAGGTATATTAGCAACAATTCATTTTGAAAATATCTTGGAAATTATTCTCAATCGAACAGAAGATCCAATATTATTATTATTAGAGATTATTATTATTATTATTAGAGATTATTATTATTATTATTAGAGATTATTATTATTATTATTAGAGATTATTATTATTATTATAGATTATTATTATTATTATTAGAGATTATTATTATTATTACTAGAGATTATTATTATTATTATTATAATATCAAAAATAATGTTTGAAAAAAATAAATTCACCAATATAAGTATTTATTATTTTTTAAAAAAGGAATGAAATATTTAATTATAAAAACATTAACATTTGACATAATTTTTAACTACTCTTGTTATAGTTTGTAAATTTTGTAAGTTTTTTTAAGTATTTCTTTATTTTACAAACTATTTATCCATACAAATAGATAAAAATATAGTAAAATATAATTAATTAATATATTTTCGATTAATATATATGACCTTATTCTGTAAACCTCAAATTTTAAATTTACCTTACATTAAAAAAAATTGAAAAATTAAAAAAGTTATCAAATTTGTATTTAGTAACTTTTTTTTCATGTATCATGTTATAAAATAAAATATAATCATCCTATTAACAAAATTGATGTTCACAGAATAAAGATTTACAAGTACAACACTCATGTAAAATTTTAAAGCTCTGCACGCAAAGCATTTTTTTTAATCCTGTGGGAAAGTGTGAAAATAGCAAACTGAGAAAAAGAGGTTTGTTTACATTGCATTACATAGAACAAGCTACTTTAGACATTTATATTTTTTGTTGCACAGGGCATAATAATTGACGGATTTTGACGCGATTTGTTTTAAAATGTTCCTAACATTCAGTACTATGTTTTAAAAACAAATTTGAAAAATCGAATTTTTGAAGGTGTAAAGGTACAAGTCCCCTTAAGGGAATCACGCATGATGTTAAAGTGCCAACATAATTATTTATAGTCTACAGGATGCCCAGGAAAAATATTTCTCCAATGCGGACATGACCTGTTTTCGAAATGTACCTGAGTTAGTGAAAGATCAAGTCTACTTTAACTTGCAAAGACACGCCTTTGATAAAAATGCATGATGAAAGAGCAATTTCACTGCAAAATCTCACTATATTAGCAAATAATAGGCAAACTAAATGAGAGTGAAAGCGACAGTTGATCAGGGGCTCCTTCTGCTGTAGTTGTGGGTCACTCATCCATAATAGCATTGGAAAAGGTTTTTTACTTCCTGATGTCCTGTATTTGGGTACAATAAGACCGTGACAGGTGTCAGCGCTTTCATGGAAGAGGAGATGCGTGCCGCTCTCTGGAAGATGTCCTGTTTAAAAATAAATGCTGGTATGAAAGTCTTAAGTACTTTAACGGACGGAATATGTCCTATTTTCATACAGAATACATGATTCGATACTAAAGGACTGAGAAATCCCCAAATAGTGAATTCGTGAAAAAATGGAAATGATCATTTTTTAAAAATGACTGATTCAATTCACGGATAAACTATTTTTAGAGGTAAACTGTTTGATTTTAAATGGAAAAAAATTAAATGTTTAATAGTCAGATAATTTTTGCTCAATTTGAAATATTTTTTCAAACAAACAAACAGAGAAGAATTGTAAGCTTTAGCTGTATGAATTACTTAAGACTTTAATCAACCAACCCTTTTGAATTCGTGAACCTAATGGTGATATTACGGAATTTCTATTTTCCTTCTCAAATCCAGATCATTATATTTATTCGAATGTAATGAAGTGCAACCAAAAGTGAAAAAAACAATGAGAGTTTCTGTGGAATTAAAATTTTCCTCTAAATTTTGAAAATTACTTTTATATCTATTGTAATGATACCCTTTACGACAATTTTCAGATTTTTAAAAAAAATATTTTAAAATGTTCTCAGAAATTAGAGGAAAAAAGTATATAATTACATAGAAATCTTCATTCTATTTACTCTTTCGGATGCACTTCATTGCATTCAAACAAATACAAGTCTACATTTGAGAAGGAAGACACATAAATTCCATAGGATTAATAATTTACCCAAATTCAAAACGCTTGATAGACGAAGGCCTTTTTAAAAGTTAACTCATCACTAAATAATATTTATAGCAATTAAAAACTGTTTTTCTTTAGATAAAATCCTAAGTTTTTTATCACGCTCAGAAAATTCATTCTCTATATAAGGAGTCGGCAAATTCGTCTCTTTGTTAAGTGCGACTGCCATAGAAAATTTAAATCTATTTTTCATTATCTTAGAAATTTTACAACTTAAATACGCTCACGCTACTCTCTCTCTCTCTTTCTCTCTCTCTCTCTCTCTCTCTTTCCCTCAATCTCTCTCTCAATCTCTCTCTTTTCAAGAAAGCTGCTTACTGTCAAATTCCAATTTTTTGTTACAACACATTACTGCGAAACTTTATAGTTTTCAATGAAGTTCATGAAATTGAAATATCATACACAGTTAACCAATCTCTATCTCAAAGAAAAGCATTAAACGGTTTTATCAAATGTTTCGCTAAATTTTAGAGATTCAACCAAAAGTCTCCGTTAGATTTTATATTGTCTAATCATTCATTTTATTATACAATAGTGCTTCCCAATACGAGACACCCACTGGAATAGACATTTAGTCCCTTAAACAGAGGCATCCCTGAAGAGAGGTAAATACATATACGAGTACTATTCAAATGGACTTGGACCCACAGAATTACCCCTTAAATATAAGTGTCCCTTACAAGAGATGCAATTGTATTTTGTTTTCATTTTAATATTTTGCAATAATTGTTATGTACTTGTATTTTCCTTCTCTTAATTGTGTTTTCTTATGTAAGTATACTTTACAAGCGACATTTGTGAATTGTGTAGAATATATATAAGCATACTAATATAATAATTTGATTTATGTACTTAATGCTACATGTAACTATGTTGTGGCTCAACATGCGGTTCTCATTAAGTTAAAGCATTCCCATCCGTAATCTGCAACATAATAATTGACCATTACATTTCAGGATCTTTTGACGTCAACAAAGCTACAGTACAAGAACTGGTTGCCACAGTGTTTTTAATAGGAGAAATGATATTAGATTGTGAAGCTACCCAAATATGTGGAGGTGTAATTATTATAGATACTGCAGGCATAACAATACAGCACTATCGACAATTCGCCACTGTACAGTTCCTATCTTTAATTATAAATCTGGTTCAGGTAATTAATTTTGAAACTTTTCTTATACATCTCTAATACAGATAATTTTGATATCGCATCCTTAACTATAATCTTGTGCGAGTATTAATTAAAATTTATAACAAATATGATGCATTTACGGCGTCTGTAAGTAAAGATGTGTTCGCGTTACGGTAAAAACCGTACACAAACACGGAAAGCATTTTCAGGTAGAAAAATGCACTGGTATTAACATTGAATTGTGAGTAAAAAGAGCGGCATATTTTATTATTATACTAATTTGAGTTGAATCAACCTATTTTTCAGAGAATTTGTTTCATATTTTGCTTCCTATACTGTAATACTAAATATGTTTTAGAAAATACATGTTTAATGAATAAATTTATATTCTAGAATGTTTCTAAATTTTAAAGAAGCAATATATGTAGTAAATCGATGCATAATTTACCACGTAACGAATTTATAAAAAAAATATAGATGTCTTATCGACTGAAAATGAGTTCCAAGTCTTGTTCCAGCTCTTTGACATTAGGTGGAAATAATTTTGAAGTGAATAACTTGTATAGCTCCAGAGCTTTTTCCCTTCCTGCTCAAAATATACTGATAAACAACATTTAATATGACATACTTGAAAACTTTGTTGTTAGCAAGAGTTATAATAACGACAAACGTCATCTTCGGAAGAAATACGAGGCTTGCATGAAATGTAATGCACATCCATGGCCATAATTTTTTTTTTAATTCTTACACAATTTTTATACTTTTTGAGCATGAAAGCATTCTCTGCCACTCACTTTTCGGCATTACTTACTTATATCCTTTTCGACACATTTGGTTAACAAGTGACTAGTCAGGCAAACCTGTCGGAGAATTGTGGCAGCAATTGTCGACACCACCCTTAATGGCAGTAAGAAGTGCATAACATAAATCCCTCATATAGCTTATTGGTGCAATATTACTAATCAAATCTTCGCTTCAATAATATCTTTATGGAAATGGAAAAGGTATGAAACTAAATAAGCTATCCAAAAAGAAATCCACACAAAAAGAAAAGATTCATCCCCAAAACCCTAAATTTATGAATCTTAAACTATAACAAATCAAAATACATAATTATAGAAAACAATAAAGCAAAATAAGAGGAAAACTGATAAGAAATATATTTAAATAAATAAAAGATAACTCACACAACATTTATCCTGCTTCGAAAAAGAAATTTCAATAGTAAAAAATTTTTTCTTTCATAGCTGAATATGTATTTTTTTTTTTTTTTCCATTTTTCTTTATTTATAATGTTTTATCTGTATATTTTTATGAGTTGGCATATATATATTACTCAATGGTACAGTAATGATTTCTTACATATTGTTTTAATTTTTAACCATTGAAATTACTTCCTAATTTGTTTTATATATACAAGAGTTTAACATCATTTACTTATTTTTAGAACAAAAATTCTATTCCTCTTCCGAATCTGAAATTTCGTTGGGCAAAGTTTATTTAAAGACTATTGATATCATACATGCTTTAAAAGTACTTTTATTTTTAATTATTTTTCCTTAGGATTGTTTACCTGAAAGACTGAAGGCCATTCACTTCGTCAACGAACCCTTCACATATCACGCTATTTATAGTCTCATGAAACCCATTCTTAAAAAGAAATTGAAGGAAAGGGTGAGTATCGATATATACTATTTAAATCTTAACCAAAATTTCGGTTCTCATGTCGGGCCTTCTGATGTTCTGAACGAATTGTTTCATTGGTACTTAAATGACACGCGGCTTAAAATGACTTTATGTATTAAAAATTCTTCATTTGTATAATATTCTCGGGAAGACAGAATTTCATACACTCGTTCTCGTCTAAGTATGTGATACGACGGATGTGATAGAATATTATTTAAGAACGGAAAATAATTCTGTTTTGGTTTTGAAATTTCATGCACTTCCTATTGCCTTCCTATTGAATTCTTCGTTTTTAATTAAGAGTGATTAATGTCATGAGCTTCATGGTTGGCTGAATTTGAATCAAGTTGTGAGATCGAGTCTCGATTCCTCCAATAACATCGAGCGGAAAATAAAGGCTGTAGCATGTTATTTTGAATTTGATCTCGAAGTTTTCGAGTAGAGTTGTGTGAAAATTTGCTGAATGATCGCTTCAGTATTGTGCTTGTCATTTTTTTTTAAATAGAAAATACAACAATAAGAAAAATAATAGTAGAATAATACAAGAACAATAATAATAATAATGCAATAATAATAATAATAATGCAATAACAATAATATTATTGCAATACAATAATAATAGTATAATAATACAAAAACAATAATAATACTATAATAAAGCAATAACATTAATATTACAATAGCACAATTTCAATAATAGTAAAAATGTAATAACAATAATATTATTACAATTCAATAATAATAGTATAATAATACAAAAACAATAATAATGCTATAATAAAACAATAATATTAATATTACAATAGCACAATTTCAATAATAGTAAAAATAAAATAACAATAATATGGTAACAGTTATAGTAAAAATACATTAATAATAGTGGTAAATAATGCAAATAACAATAATATACACAATGGGAATAATTGTATATTATACAAAAATAGTAATACAGTAGCTATAATTGTAAAAATACAAGAATAATAGCTATAATTGTAAAATTCAATGCAATAATAACAATAGCAATAATAGATAAAATAACAATATGTATTCTTTCTTAATTGTTTTAATGGAAAATAGGTTCATTTAAATGTGTCCTGTTTTTAAGTGTGTTAAGGTTTATTTAGGTTTGGTTGAGGTCTTTTTTTCTTTCTTTTAATTAACATTTGTTTCAAGAGACGTTTCTTAAGTATTTTTATTAATGGCATATGCTAAGTAATTTCTAATATTGTTTAAATACTTATACGAGAAATTTGATTTATCAATAAACGTATTCAATAGCTTTGTTAGTTTTATAAAAATTAACTAATACAAAATGCATGTATATAATAGGTTTTTAGTAGATCTTCAAGTGTTTCTAAAATTCGTTTTCTACAATTCACGAATCGATCATTTATACTCAGTTATATTGCCCATTAACTACTACAGTTGGAGCTTTCTGATTCGGCATTCGATGGTTCGACATATTCCATTATCCGACACCAATCAAGCCATCCCCCCCCCCAATTTGTTTCGTGTGGATTCGTGCTTTTGTTGACCTTGACAACCAGATCGCGACAATATAGTTCACATTTTCCCAAAATGTTTAATGTGACAGTCAGTTTTCATTTTACTAATATGTTTCTGGTTTTCTAGCGGGCTACCTGACCGCGTTTGCATATTACCAATACATACAAACAGTTTACGGTATAGAAAAATGGGAAAAGTAAAATAGGTTACAAGAATATTCATTTTTTAATTTAATTTTGTGGTTGCTAGATAAACGAAATACAATGTCGGATATTTATATCGCTTATACAGTTTCAGAAGGTGAGTAAACGCATTAAATACTTGTTTTAACCGCTTAAATTTTTATCTAGAGTACTTTATCTCTAAAATCCCGGTTACAATTGCATTGAAGCTTGATAATCCGGCACGTCCATAGTCCCGAACATGTCGTATTTAAGAGAACCATTGGTATGCACAAAATTTACTAATTTATTTTCTTTATTGTAGTTGCATTTCCATGGAAGTGATCTCAGCAGTCTTCATCGGTATGTTCCAAAAGATTTTCTTCCGGATGAATTGGGTGGCAATATGGGACCTTTTGACAATACCGAATTTGCTGACTACTTTTTCAGTCAGGAAGCCTTCATCGAAAGAATTAATAAATACGGCAGATTAGAGAAGTCATCGCCCGAAAAATGGAAGAGAAAAATTTTGTCAACTTAGTGTTTCAAGTCTCTCTTGATGACGTCATCATTCAGATGTAAAGAAGCCCACGCAGAATTAATTTGATCACCAACTGTGCTTGATGAAATACTGTATGTAACTTAAATAATTGAGAACGGTATTAGATAATCGTATCCAAATAATACTTTGTATCCTGATTTATATACTATTGCTGGCGTGAGTGTCCCTGTTTAGAAAATCGTCGTATACCTTCGTTTTAGAAAGGTAGATCAAATATATATACAAGACTTTCTTAAAGATATTTTCCGAAACCCAACTTACTAAAATAACACTTTTGTTGTTTTTCCTTTAAGATCTACACATTTTTTTAATGCACTGAAAATTGTTTTTTTTTAAATTTCTGTACAGTAAAAGGAAGCTGAACATGTACGGAATCGAGTTCATCTGCTTCATTATTCGATAAAATACTTCTCCTCCTGACGCTTCTTTGAGGCGTTTAAACAAATAGTAAATCTGAGTATGTGAATTCCGTATTATAGAAAGGATATCCGAGTGCTGTCCTATGAAGATTCTATAATATTCTTGAATTACACCAGAAATGTGGGGTCTTGCATTATCTCAAAGAATGAGAACATTGCCGATCACTGAGGAAGTCTTCTGAACCGATGAAATCCTTTAAACTTCTCGAAAAATTTGCTGTAACATACTGCTTTCATTTTACCGTGGTCATGCTCTTTACAGAGTATTGTATTAGATGTATACAATACCCTGTAAATCCTAAAGAAGCAGTAGAGAGAGAGAATAAGGCCAATATATAACCAAGGTTCAGCTTTTAGTGAAGTACTTTCATTTTAGTGCGACATTCCATACTGTTTTAACTTTCTCCGAAAGCTCACCGTAGCATACTGCTCTAATTGTGCTTCAGTTGTGAAGAAAATAGACGTAAATAATGCCCTTTTAATCATTAAAAAACTGTAACGAGATTGATCTAGAAGATACCGGTTTTCCTTTTGGTGGAGCACTTTCACTTTTGCGGGAGCTTCCGTATTGAATCACTGTGTTTCATGGCTGCTAGAGAGTGAATATATTGAAATGTAATGAATGAAGCGATGCCAAACCATTATTTAAACATTGAGTTGCTGATCACGATTGTTAAGGCAAAATGAATGCTTAAAAAATCATCTGCTTCTGTTAAGGAAATCTCGTTTTTATTTTATACATTTTGTTTGTACAATGTTTTTATTCTGTGATGAGATTAAAATGAGATTTCCTGTCATTGTCTTTTGGAAAAGAGACCAAATTACAAATCTGAATATCTTAACCAAGATTTCCTTGATATACTTTTAAATTTTATGTTAACATCTACATTTTTCTGCGAAAGCAGAAGGTAAAGATTTGGAATAGTTTTCGATATCAGGAAAATATTGAAAAAGCTCCAAAAAATAATTATTAATATTTCCATAAATTAATTATTTTCGCCAATTTTTTATTTTTCAATGGAAATATTAATTTTCCTCTGATACATTATATATAAGTCCCTAAAATCAAAGCAGTAAATATTATAGTACTTATTTCGTAATACCAGAAATAATTAAACTGCTCTTTAATAATAAATAGCTTAGAACTGATTGGTAAACATTAAAGTTTAATAAGTATTTCAATTGGTTTCAGCATTAAACATTTTTAATTATGTAATGAGTAACTGTTTAATTTCTGAGATCAAATTTTAATTATATTCTCTATATGTCATTTCAAAACATCATGTTCTTCCAATTTTATTGAATTTTTCATTGCATAAGTACAAAATATATCGTAGTTTTGGTTGTAGTTTATTGTATATGCAATTTAATATGATGTATCTGTTCGACGTATATTAGGTACGATGGTTGTATATTTATGTAATCTGGCATTATGTGTGTACATATTCAGGTGGTTATGAATTATTTTATGTAAAATTGCAATTTCAACCTGCTATCTCAAGATATAATTCTTGACGGAGATGAAATTGTTGATTAAACCAATTACAAGGTACACATTTTTGCAAAATAAGCAGAAATGTTTCTACCAAATGGAGTTATACATATAAGTGTGTAGCTGTCTAGTACCTGTCTAAATATTCTCGAATGTCTCAATTTTATTTTATCATTTCTCATTCAATGTTTTCTTTTACCATCATTTCTTACACACGAATAATTTAGTTTCTTAACAAATAATAAAGATTTTTTGACCATTTCAATACATGATACAAAAAAATAGTTGCATTATTTCATAAATGCTATGTGTGCGTAATTATTCCAGTTTTAAATTATTAAAGATTATAAATCCTATTCGTTATACCTATTAAGAAAGTTGTAACTGTACTTTTTTATACCTTCAGAATACTTCTAAGCAAACTTTGTATCGAATAATTATTGCATTATGTGTGATTGCATTTACTTATATTGCTTCAGTGAATATTATGTCCTAAACTAGAGTAGCTATTCTGGTTTTCAGTTATTAAAAATTTAATATATTTGTTCATAATTTGAAAAATATGATAGAAATTTCGTATTCTGTTAATATCACACACATTTCACAAAGTGCTAATTATATACTTCAACCATTTGTTTATTTTTATGGTATCATGCACATTAAATTTCGATCACACATTCGATCACATTCTAAGAATTGTTAAAGTATTATTTTTTGAAATAATTAATAAGCAATTTTGGAAATAAAAATACTTATTGTTTTGTATGGGTTTTCTTAGATTCTGAAAATTTATCAGTTAAAAATGACATAAGTTGCTTTAAAAGAAATTTTAGCAAGAAAAAAAATGAAATGATTTAAATTTATAATGTTTTTCACTACACCTTAAGTTAATTACAACAAAACCACGGGCGAATCTTATTATTGGAAAACTGCATAACAGTTTCAATACTGAGAAGAAAAAATTCTTTTAATCCGAAGAAAAAAAATTTACAGAAAAATTAATATAATTTAAAAATTTGAAACATTCTGAATTATTTCAAAAGCAGCAAACTGAGAATTCTTTACTTTTTTAAAAAATTTCAGTTGTCTATGAAATTTTACAAAATTAAAAGTGTTAAAGATAGATTTTTTACTAATATAAATTACCTTAATATGATATTTTTATACTAAGTCGTTTATTTCATGAAATAGTTTTATTTAATTCATTATGATCTATTACACATTGAGCAATCTAAAAATAAAAATATTTAATTCATGTTCGTATCAATTTTCAGCAGTTCTTAAATAAATAAATTTTGGGTAGTATATTTAATTTAATAATTCAAAAATGAAACCATTAGTGGTTTCCTAGATTTTGAATAAACTTCTTTCTAAATCATATTTTAATTTTGAAACGAAAAAGCGGGCAGTGGTATAGTGAAATTTCTTATAAAAATAGTTTTTCCAAGGGTGAACTGATGCCAAAAACAATTCGAGTGCAATGTTTATTGACAGTTTTTCCGACTGCATCTTTTTTGATTGATAGAAAGATTTTATGGAATACAAAGCAACAAAGGCTATTATATATTTTTGAAGGACACGAGCTTCACGAAAAGGCAAATTCTTCGTATATGACATATGTTCTTCACAGTAAATGAAAAATATCTCTCAAAAACTCCTAATTGTGTGTTAAGGCTCCTGTTGAAAGCACATTGTTTTCCCTTTTCCAAATGAATCATTCAGATTTCATATCGGGACAAGACTTCTTCAGATACATCCATAACTTAATTTAAAGAATGTCATAATCAAAAAACTATTTAAAAAATGATTGATATACACTTCATTTTCATAATATTTTTCTTGAACGTTGTACAAGTATAATAATTTTTGAAACTGAATTCGCATAATCCCATATTAACTTCTCCAAGCATACATATTTTGCAAAAAGATTTGGTTAGCATGTTTTTTTAAAATTTTCACGCAAAAAATTGAAGTGAAAAGAAAGCTGTTTTCAATTACTCAAATGAGGAAGCCACCTGAGCTGGCATCTCACTCACCCAGCTTCCACATCATCCAAACGTGAGGACTTTGAGCTTCGACAAATTTAGAGGGCATCAGCCCTACTACATGGTGGGTCGGTCTAACTCGTGGGATTAGGAACTACCTGAATAATACAATTATCAAAAGCTAGTTTTCCCCATTGACAAGGCAAACACAAATACAACAGATGGAACAGATAAAAGAAGTGGCCGAAATCATTGCCTCGAAAGTTCTCTGGAACACCAGTGAAGCGAAGTTTCTAAGTCGCCATGAAGTGAATTACTACAATGGAGGTTTTCTGGATTCATTAGATCTGCTGAATTGCTGAGAAGGCAGCCAGAGGTAGTAAAAATTCCAGTGCGATGCACATGTTCTACCAGGAAATCACCCGCCAGGTGACGGAATTGCGCGACAGCTTGCCGCAGTGGACTACTGGGGACTGTCAAAACATCAAAAGATAAATATCAAAACTCACAATTTGTCAAAACTTTAAGAAATCTGAAATATCCAAAATCTTATGTGTATTAAAATTTTAAAAAATGTTAGCTCCAAATTTTTATGCATTGCTAATAGCAATTGTTGTGTAAACGGAAAGTGTGACACACAAATCACGCGTGGTTTTAAATTGCTGTATAAGTGAATTAATTTAAACTGCTATTTTAAGACTGAAAACACATTGTCAAAATATTAATTTGAGAAGAGTTGTAATGTAGATAAATTCGAAATCAAAATAATATTCGTATTATTATTAGGTATCTTACTTCTTATTATAGCATTGCAGTGTGATTGTAAAATGTGTATGAATATAATCACTTTTAAAAAGTTTTATTAGTCATTTGGATGTGCAGACAGTAAATTAATTTTAGAATAAAAACTTATCTTTTTATGAAATAAAAATGTTGACTATGAGGATAATTTTTACTAAAGATTTTTAAAAAAAATAAAACGCAATGGTTTCGTATCTTTACGTATGAATAGCATAAAAGTAATTTCAAAAAAAAAACTGCGAAATATGCCAGGTTTTTATTTTGTGCTGCCATCTATGGGATTAAACTTATTTCATTTACTTCATTCCACTGAAATTCGAATTACTCTTGTCCGTTCGAAAACCAGAAACATCCGATGACAGAAGTTTGCTAGAGTCTGTCACTTAATATTGAACCACGATCAGATGAGGAGGTAGAATAATAGACGGAGGTAGAATAACACCTGAAATAGACGACACCCTATTTAAAACATCCATGCATCGTAAATGAGAGGATTTTGAGTTTCGACAAATTTAACGTGCATCCGCTTCTCTACGCTATGAACCTTTAGAGAAACCAAGAATCGAACCACGGCTCGATGTCATGATCACTTGATTATAAGAGCCTCACAAAGTATGTATGTTCTTTATAAAATGAAATTCAAAACATTGAAATTCATGATAAGCGATTTTTAATCCACCTAAACTTCTTATTTTAAGCCTTATTTTGATACTATAATTATACACTTTTCCTTTAAAAAAAATAATAAATTACTCTTAGATTGTTTATTTAAATTTGAGAGGATTTTTTTTTATTCACAATAAGTGGCGACATAGTAAGTATATTAATTAATTTGTAATCCATTCACGAATTTTGCACAAACTACCACCTGGAAAATTCAAATGCAATAGGAAAATGAATAGAAAAATTTGAATAAAGATAATCGAATTAAGCTCTCGTTAAAATATTCTATCTGTTTAGAATTAATTAACAAGTAAACCAGCATCACTTGGAATGGATATAATTCAGAAGAAATAATAGTAAAAGGAAAATTTTATTCTATCGAATTAAGGATATTAAAATAACTGAACCATGACTGATATTAATAGAACGATAATGAAATGAAAATTACATTCTTGTTATTGTTTAAAATGATCACGAAGTAATTTTATTGTACAATTTTACACCAATACATGAACATGGAATTTCGTGAAATCACGCTGAATTTGACCAATTTAAAATGTTATATGTAACTAATGCGATGTATGTCTCACGAATAATATATGTTCACCCTTACGAGCTTATATATATATATATATCACCCTTAGTTCCACTCCTATTCAAAAGTTCACGAGAAGTAACTCATACATGCTGTGATTGACGCTTAATCCACGGACAGATTGTACACGAATATGAGAATTTCAGTAGAGTTAAATAAATGAAATACATTTTGTCCCAGAGATGGCGGCACAAACTAAATGCCATGTATTAATCTTAAATAACTAATCATGTGAAGCGCAACTATTCACCAGTTAATTTTCGGCGATGTATTAAATTTTTTAAATTTAAATCGTATTTATTTTTAAAAAAAACTGAAACATTTGAAATTCTAAATGCATTTAATGTTTGAGATTTTTCAAATAATTTAAAACACTGATAAACTGAATTTTAGGGTGATTTATTTTTCAAATATCTGTGCATAAACTCGTCAAACAGAAGTAAATTTCTTGGTATATCAGATTATCATTCGTAAATGTATAAAATATTTAAGTAATATTTATCCAAAAATTACGCCCCTCAAGGGATGCCTCCTATAGGCAGAAACGGACTAATTACCCTGAGGTTATTCCCTTCTTCTTACCAACAGGGCTTTGGTAATCTTGTCTTTTTCCTTGGGATTTTTAAAGTATTTGATGACGCACCCATAAAATATCCCGTAGCGATACTTCTCTACTTTCGATCCTTCATCTTATCAAAAAGTTTTTCCTTCTTATATCCCATTTCTTCAACGTTTAGGTCACAGATGTGCGTGTTTGACACACCAAAGCCAGATTTAGCTCTTGCTCAATAAACCTCCATTTTTGTCTACTCACTCTCGAAATTGCTGAACGATTCTCGTTGTATTCCAGGGTTATTTCCTCCATATCATTGTCGTTTAAACTATAATCAATTGCAATTAATTAGAAAGCCAAGAAATAAAAAATGTGATAGTTTCGAAATCCTCAGATTTCGGACGGGATAAATGTATTACTTTGCTTGATTTACAACTGCGATATAAACTGAAATTAAAATTTCAAATAATTTCGAATCATGTCTTCATTTGCAAGTAACCACTGAATAACATAGAACTTTTATAACACGATTTCGAAAATTCCGGAAAAACCTTCAGACATCACCACATCCTAGAACAGCGATGTCTAATTCATTTCCAACTACAGGATTATTTCTAACAGGTAAAAATCAAGCAAAATCACGGTGCAAGTTTTTTTCCCCTTATATGCCTATGATATTCATACGGGCAATTTAAGGGGACTCTTAACTGTATTCTAACTTAATAAACTCTTAACCTATGCGAAAAAACATCGTTTTGCAAATCAGTGTAACAGATCAATAAAATAAAGCAGACATTTGAAACCTGTACCATGTAATATTCATACATATATATTTAGATCTATTCTCATATTTTCAAGTAATTTAAAAGAATTCTTTAAAAGTTATTACGAAATGTAAATTGGACGTATTTTCCAAGCATACAAAAACCAATCTTTTTCTGCTAATCAAAATTTGCAAAAATAACGTTATTTAGTTGCAAAAAGTGTTCAATTTTGAAGTTATATATACTTTTAAAAAGTTTAGAGAAAGAAAAAAAATTCTCAGTTAAAAAAAAGTTCTAAAGGCAGTTACTTAGAAAATTATGAAATCTTAAGAAAACGTTCAATAAATAAAAATTCAATTCATAAAAAAAAAATTCCTGTTAAAAATTTGTCTAAAAATTAATGTACAAATCATAAAGAAACTTATTTTAAACCTGTGTATGAAATTTCTAACTAATGTGATTAATATTTTTTGAGAAATCAATCGCCCAATCTTAAATTTTTCGTTTTGGGAAAAACGAAATTGAAATTGGAGGGGAAGGGGGGGGATCTAGTTAAACAAGCTTTAATTTTTTCGCAATAACTTTGGCAGTTGTGGTGGTTTCGATAAGCTTTCGGCACTAAAATGTTCAGAAAAGATAGAGATCTGGTATTTTTTTTTTTTCCAAAACATCGAACATTTTGAAATTTTAAGGGTCCTGAAACCCCTTAAATGTACGAGTATGTTATATGACTTCGGAACACTAATAACATATTACGCGTCAAGCAGATCATTTTATCTTTCATGATACAGAAAGTAATGTTTTGATTTCCACTTTTCTCGGGAACACCGATGTTCATCAATAATTTCTCGTTTAGTCTTCCCACACAAGTTATGCAGGATGGAATTAGAATGCTAAAATGTTCGCTGGTTTTGGTGTGAAAAATGATGCGTCGATTCAGCACGACTAGAAATATCTCTTTGGCGAATATTACGATTCGTTATCATTCATTTTGAAAAAAACAGAAGTGTTAAAAAGGGAGCTACTGTATTTTTGTAATTTTTCTGTTACTTGCCGTTATGTTGGCTGCTCCACAAAGATATTCATAGTGCGTCACGTGCAACTCGCTGGTCATAAGTTTGACAAGTTTATCATAGAACAGGGTTCTAAAATGTACAAGATATGTGACTGGAAAAGTTTCATTAGAACATGTTTGTCGAAATTTTTATTAACCTATAAAATTTTAATTGTGTTAGAATTAGAAAGATAGATCTAATTAATTAATTTAAATCATTTTTGACGAAGAATAAACATATGAATAATTAATATTTTTGATGAAAATTGCTTTCGTAAATACATTTTTCCTCGTTATAAATACTTAATACAGTACTCCGTCTATAATCCTCCTTTCTCACTATTTCTGTAATAATCTCACCTTTTTTGCCCTGCTAGCAATCCGGCGTTTTTATTTAGTGTGACCAGTCGTAGAAAATTATTATTTAGTTGTATTATTTTTAATTTCCAACTTTAATGAAGTAATGTAGGCGAATGCAAAACAAACTATTTTTTTTATTATAGTTTAAATTATTTTGTCTGACACTTTACTTACACGTACTGTATTCAATCTTACACTACAAACGCGTTATTTTTAGTAATTCTCCAATAATCCGGGGATGCTTTGTTCCGATAGATGTTGGGTAAATGAGAGAGTACTGCAGTTTGTTTTCTAACTTTTGGAGCCTCCCTTTTTTCTTGTACTAGTTCTTTATTCTGCGTTACATGGCATTATTTAGGCATTATTTAGGGAATATTTAGGAATATGGCATTATTTAGGGAAGTAACAACCGTTTCATACTGGGATTATCTCTCCCCATCATAATTTTACCTAACAGTCACGCTTGAGCAATTTGGATTTTACAGTTATTTTAATCTCCAGTTTTGAAGAAACTTTCCAATACTGACTTACATATATCGAAAATGCATTAATAAATTAACAGACTATTAGAATTTTTAATAATATAATTCAATTCAATTAAATTTGCATTTTAGATTGAAATCCTGAAAAGTAATAGGGCAGTCAACGTGTTCAAGTAAAAATGATATATTTATTCGACCAACAGCAACACTTTGTACTCTTAAATTAGTACTGTGACGTTAGGCTATTCGCGGTTTTCTCTTCACTAACCTTGGGGACTTTTAATTAAGATCAATTGCTTTATCTAAACAACCTTTGCCCAACCAAAAAGGAAACGTGAATATTTAAATTACAAGCAGGTAGAAATAAAGTGAAGCGAGGGAGTTTAGAATTATTAAGCTAAGCTTGAGACACACGATAGAGTTCGAATGGTTCTAGCGTTTAGCAATTGTTCCAGAGTCGAAGACGAGGTCGAGAATTGTTACAAGTTATCGGCTGCATAGTGAAGTTGAGAAATCGAGATAGTCTCAACTCTAAGGCATTGGTAAGACTCTGTTAGTTTGATATTGGTGGAACAAGTTAATATATTTAAGGCGATATTTGGGGAGAGTCGCTTACATTTGTCGTTATACTAGCAATTTGTCAATAAATATAGTGTGTGAAACCTATGTAACATCTTGAAAGACTTATTGACTTTTAGTGTTTGTACATTGAGTTTAGCTATGGCACAAGAGGCGAATAGGAATAGTTCGTCGTCACAGTTCTAAGACAAAAGGATGCCCCCTATTCCCGAAAAGAAAGCCCAAAAGAAGTGAAAATACTCAAAAAACTATAGAGAGAAACATAACTCCAGCCAGACCAGTTACCAGAGACCTTTCATTTGCAAATGTTTGTAGTAACCAAATCCCTCAAGAGATGGCGCCTTAAACCGCACAATATTCAACCGAAGCATCAAGCCAGTTTGAATCGTCGAAAACCCACACCAACCAACCAAACAATCTTAATAATAATACCCCGAATTCCTTTAACTTCCTCACATCAATAAAAGAGTTACAAAACTTATTTAACAAATTTATTGAAGCTCTAAATAACATGTCTAAAGTAGACAATGATCTAGACAAACTTAATATTTTCATAGCTGGTGTAGTTGCGATTTCCCCCCAACATGTAAATAATTTATACCCTCCAAGATCCCAACTGGCTTTTAATTAAAAATACCTATTGACGCAAATCCAACTTTAAGAAATTATTTTTCTAATTTCTATAACAAAAATAGCAAATCTACAATACCACTACATTAATTATCCAAGATACTCTAAGTATATATTTCAACCTTCTGATAATAAATTCTAAGCTCAATAGCATTTACTCAATAATAGTTTTCCTATTGCTCATCTATTTACTTTTGTTTCTTCTTCATGCATTATTTAAACTTTTCATGTTTTATTTAAACCTATCATATTTTAATTTTTAACTCAAGTGTGAAATAATCAAAGTTCTGTCGCACCTCCAACTAATAGTCAATTTACTGGGGATTAAAGCTCGTGAGGGTTATGTACCCCAAAAAGTATATTCGCTACAGTACTAAGACAAGCAATTCAGTAATACTAGGTATTACTAATTGAAAAAATAAGCAATATTATTATTCCATAAAGTTTTAAGTAATTTTATATATTAATAAAGAGAATGATAATAAAATATACTGATATCTGTTGATACACAATGTTATTATTAATTTTAAATATCTAAAGATAGAATCAAACAGTGGAAGGCGAAATGAAGGGAAACTAGACAAATAAACATTTTTGTTCTTTAACAATTTGGAATATGTTAATGCGCCTAGGTTCAATGCAGAGAACTCTTATTTTCTACATGATTTCACACTTTATGAGAAAAAAACCAGGTAATCTTCAGATTAACTAGGAAATTGGCTTTTCTAGCTTTAATGGTAACACATTTCAATGCACGGGGTGGTTATAAAACAGCTTTTGGGTTTTAATTAAATGCACTTCAAAAATGTTACAAATATCATAAAAAACGAGAAACTTTTCAATTTTGTTTTCAAATAATTACAAATATTACATATGTTTTCCTCTCCTTACACGACAAATGTCTATTCTCCCGAAAGACGTTGGAGCATGTCTTTGTTGGTGTTCGTACTGTTTGCATTGTAGTTTCGGGAGTAAAACACAGGTGTAAAATCTTACGAATAATTGATAGTGTATTTCCCAGTCCACAACCAGCGAGACATGTTGATTTCCACATGAGCAAAGTGCAAAACAGTCTCAATTTCTATACACCACATAGCGGGAAGCCTTTCGTCTTCAAGGCATCGTTCTTTCACACAAACAGTGTTCTTGAATTTTCGAATTCAATGCACAATGCTCTAATGACCCGAAATACGAGTATCAGATTTGAGTTTACTTTTGAATGCTCTTTATACTAAAATGAGTGGAATGATAAAGACATTTTGTGTGTTCTAAAACACAAAGCTTTTTCTGTCTCTATATTTAGATACGCGTCGCTGAAAATAAACCGTTTTTTTTTCCAATAACTGTGAACGTGGAAATGAGTTTGCATTGCGTATAGTGGCTCCTAGTAAAGGCGAATGTGTGGAAGTAAAAGTATATCATCTACTTCCTCCTATTAGCCTTGAAGTATGCAATTAATATTTTTGCAGTTATTTCATTTTAAATCTCGGTGATTATTTTGTAAGCGCTCTCTGTTTAAAAATATTTCGATACAGTTTACATATGAAACTGTATGTAATTACAACCAGTCATTAATTACCCATTTTTTTAAAAACTATTTTTGTTTAATTTTTTGGAATAATTTTGATACAATTTTTGATTGATAAATTGAGAAATCAGTTTTCTGTAGCCTCTCCAATGTTAAATTATTTTAGAATTCTCCGGAAAATCTTTCAAAATAAGATTTGATTAAAATCAATAATAGAATCGTGGGTTTTTTAAAATTATCTGAATCGTTGTAATGATCATAAATATCAGCTAATTAGCATTATATATTAAGACTGAAAGCCATAAGATATTCTTTACGGTTTAAACGAAGAGCAATGCCTTAAAAGATTTTAGTAATTACAAATTTCAACTTTTCCAAGAGACGATAATATTCACAACAGTTTTTTATACATATATTGGTAATGTAATTAATCTCCTTCTAATATGTTTACACATGCAAAACTTTAAATAGGCAAACATTATTTATATATTATATGGAATAAAATCTTTTATAATGTATCTAAATTATGAAATAACATAACGTAAGTTAATATAGTGCCCAATGTTCCAAAGATGAAGCTTCTTTTTATAGGTATGATTTTCCATACCGTGAAATTAATTTCTTGTATATTCAAATATATAAATCTCTTTTGCACCATAAACGAATTTTCGTTTCTTAATTGCTCTTGGACAAGCTTTTTTATTTCCACTGATGCTTCCGTAACAGCCGTTGCCGATGCCGACATAATTATGAAAGAAACTAAAGAAACCAGGCAAAGCACACAGAGTACCACTAAATTGCTTCTCATGCCAAAATGTGAAACAAAAGAAAGTACATAATAAGTGATAGATGAAGCTAAAAACGTGGAGCAAAACATGAGAAAAGATAGTTCGTCGTCAACATATTCACAGAATGACTTCATAGATGCATATGAACGAAATAGTTTGTCGTAATTTAGTTCTCTGTTATCTTTCATACTATTTGCCATGTTTTTTATGATGCATCGAACCTGGTACGACACGAAAATGTAATATATACCGAAGGTACTGACTGGAATTACAAAGAATATTGTATTCAATAAACTTGCTAACACTTGTGCTATATTGAATAAGCAAGAATCTCCAACAAAAGAACGGAACAAACTTACAAATGGCTCTAAGCTGTTTTCATCTGAAAACACTTTAAATATAATCATGGGAATATACATAAAATTACACAGGAATGCCCAGCAATATATCAAACGCTTTAATACAATTTCTTCTTTGAATGCCATTGTACTTATAGTTTCAGCTATTTTTTGTAAGCTATTCCGTTTAAACAAAAGAGTCAGTCGATATACACATAGTATAAAATCTGAAAATGCATTCACAGCAGTAAAAACTAAAACACTGCTGTAATATCGAACTGTTAAAATGAAATTGAAAATTCTAAGCGAAACGATCAAAAGGTTTACAATTAACAAAATACAATTTTGAATACTTTTGAAACGATTGTTATTAACGGGACCCGAAAGAGGACGGATTAAACTTAAGCTAAATAAAGCAAAAAGAATTTTATAAAATGATTTTTTCTTAACTGAACTTGAATTATTGCCAGCAATTGGATCTAAATAAGATGTGGTAAATAAGCCTTCAGTCATGCCAGTAATATTATGAAATCAGATTGATTCGATTAAAACGATATTTTTTCCAAAATTATATTTTTCATCAATTAATCCTGCTTTCGCTTCATTTGAAACTATTACATATTTTACTATGCGTGTACATTTCATATGTATAATAACCCTTTTCAATTTTTCATTTATATTAAACAGTCCTTTTTTGGAGAAAATAAAACATAACATTTTGAAAAGTGAAGTATATATACGCACGGCTGGAAAACATTATTGTAAACGTACAAGGAAACTCTCGAAAACTCTTGGAAAAACTTTCTCTTTTTAAACTGTATCCCGGGAAACATTGATTAGAGAAACAACAAATATAAAACTGAAATTTATTTCTAAGCGGTAAATCGTTTCAACGAGAGATATTTTTATATTAAAATACTCATTATAATATAAATTACACTGCTTTTATTTAATGATTTTGTACAATAAATAGGTTTTTCTTATTTATTCATGTAAAGAATTAGTCAGATTTTATAATAAACTGGAACTGTATGTAGCAAAGCAAACAAAATATATAATGAATTTCCAAAGGAAATTTTAGAGAAAACGTAATTTATTTCCAATTTATCCATTACATTTAAATAATACTTGGAGTGCTTAAGTTAAAATGTTTATAAAATTGAAGAAAATTACAGCATTTGCATTTTATTATTCAAATTTATTTATTCCATTCTGACATATAAATACCTTTTATGATTAAAAGGTATTTATATGTCTTATTTAAAGGTATTTATACTCCTTTAAAGCTAATTTTCCAAATACATTTATTTGTATCAAAGCGTTGGCAATCGATTTGATAAATCGAATAAAATTTTGTACAAACCGACAGAAAAGAAATGAATAGTCTCAAATTATAGACCATTTATTTTTAAAGTGGTGTAAGTCGTTTTTAAAGTCAGATGACACGTAATTTATATAATTAATTTAGAATAATTTTTTTATTTATATCTAATTAATACTTGAATTTATTATCTTAAAAACTAGAATGTTTTGTTCAATTTCAAACTGATCCATAAAAGAAATTGCTTGGCGAATGATTATAAAAATGGAGTTAAAACCCAATTTCCATAGGTATAGGAATTATTGTATATTATAATATACATTCGCATAATAATTATAAGTGAAATCTGTCAAACGACAATAAATTTAATATGTATGTGCTGCTGGAAACTACTGCTTCCAGGGATCGTCGGAAATAGTTTCTTGTCTGAGACATATACAAAATGTATAACAGCTCAAAGCCATGTCATTGCATATTGTGATATGTGCACCGGGAAAAATCAAAATTTACAAATGACATTCATGTGGTTGAGAGTTGTACATCCTTTGGAAATCAACATCGAAGTAATTGGTCAAAAGCTTTTATATTCCTGGCAATCATATCTGTCAAACGATCAGATTTTGGTATCATAGTAATGGCATTACGGAAAAAGAATTTCTTGTGCGGTCCATAGGCTTATTATGCTGTCAAAATAATGTAGAAATATAATACATTTATTTTACGCGAAATAAAACGAGAGAATTTCATTTCAACAAAAATCTACAAAACGCGATTCAAAAACGGAGAAAAAAAATACAAACGGAGAAAAGGTAAACTGACTGAAAATATTTTTAGATGAGGGTTTGAAAAAGTGTACCGTCAGCTATTTTAAGTAAAATATCGATAGTGCAAAATTTAAGACGTTAGGTTTTTCACCTACATGTTGGGGAATACCACCAAAATTTGGGAGAATCGCCCTATGGCACCTTTGTATAACCTTTACATACGAAAAATATAAGGATGTGGAGCAATATAACCCTTATATACCTCCTGTGTACCATAAATAATGTCATTGAGGCTTGTTTGGCTGGGAAAATCGCTGAGATCCTCGTTACATTTACAAACTGCTGTGACTGGCCAAAATAAGTGATGAAATCAAATTATTTTACACACTTTGTCTGCTTCGAAGAGAAGAGAAATGTAAAAATTCTTATATAATGTGCACAAAACAAATTGATTTTAGCAATGTCGCATTAGAGTACCAGATGATTCTATTGGCTACGTATCGTGTAACTGGTCATAATGATAAACACCTGATCGAACACAACTCACTATCTCTTAATACTCATACAAGATCACATGAGAACTGTGAGTGAGTGAGTGAGGATTTTAATGGTGCAAGAGAGACATATGGCTATGCTGCGCCAAACAAGGTAAAGGGGGAAGTAAAAACATGAAATACAAATCACACATTGAAAATACAATTACGTAAAATCAAGTAAAAGCTAAAAATATTTGAGTAAAAATACACAGCTTAAAAATAGCAAAATTTAAAACTAATACACAAGACTCGAAATAGTAAATGAAACTGTATGGAAAAACTAAGCATAATCAAAGACAAACATTATTTTCGGATAAGTTGCTTAGAACGCTTTAAATGGAGGGATGTTTCCATTTCGTCATCAGTCAACCAAGAATCATCGATATCATATAAAATCATGCGTCGTCAAGGGCAGGTGTGAGAGAACCTTTTTTGTGTGCATGCGGATTCATCGTAATTGCTATCTGGGGTTTAGTACCCATTGAATGCGAGACATTTTTATAAGTTATTTTTTCAGCTTATGTTGAGGTCTATTTTAGAGCTCTGTCAAGTAAGGGAATAGAATGCCAAGATTTAGAAGCTTTATGTGTTTTTATGGTAAGTGGTAGAATACGTGCCTATGTGGATATTGTCGATGTGGAGACAGTATTAATGGAGAAGAGGAAGGCAACGGGGCGGAGGGAAGAGATAAAGGTTTCAATATTCGTAAAGATGGACATAAAAAACTTTCGTAATGTTTGGGTCAGTTTGGGTGGTAGCACACGAGAACTTTGAGACTCAGTTCATTTATCATGCGACCAATGATATAAGTTGACTATGGGATCCATGAACTCGAATGCAGCATCCACAGGAAGGCACCAAGTTGATGTTAGAAATTTTAGATATATATATATATATATATATATATATATATATATATATATATATATATATATATATATATATATATATATATATATATATTCGAAGTGATGCATCATAACAGGTGGTCTCTATTCGTTGATCAGCGAATTGTAGAGAGGCCAGCCGAGAATTGTAAAGATTCAATGCAATGCAGATGCTTTGTCAGGCAGATCATGACCAGTCAGGAAACGGAATTGAGCGACAGCTTGCCGTCCGCACTGCCGGAGATTGTTAAGAGATCTTCAACTCCTCTATTCATTCCTTTATCATGTGTCTTGAATAAACAAAATTTTTCCTTAACTTTTGATTATGTAGCCTTATAGAATGGAATGGAAATACGTAAGTCTCATGAAGTAGCCTCGAACCCATTTTTTGCTAGACCGTCGCTTCTCATACCGAAAGATACCACGTTTCTACAGCACCACACGTTTGAAGCACCACACGTTTCTTCCTTGAAACAACTCCTTCAAATTATCGCTAACACTGGAATTTCCTTTGATATGGGAACGATAGTTGAATTAAAGAGCCTGAATTGCGACTTGAGAATCAGAAAATAGAGTTAGCTCTATCAAATTTATCTCAAAAGCTAAGTATTTCCAATATGTTGCATTCTCAAATGACTAAAAAGTAAATAAAAACATTCCAAAACTCAGACCTCACTCCATTTGTTTGGGGATATCTTTTTCGATTTCTGTAGAATTTTGATGATCCCCCCCCGCCATTTTCAAAGCACGTACTAGTTCTAATCGCAACAGACAATATTATCCTCTTCTCTCTAACTGCTTTGAGCTTGAATCCAGAAACAATTTTGACGTTATTACGAAGTTAATAGGAGCCTCTAAAACATAATGTATAAAATGAATATAAAAAATTAAAATAATTAAAAACTATTTAAATTAAAAATAGGGAAATTTCTTTTCTTTGAATGACAAATTAAATACATTTTTTAAAATTTTCTTCCTCCCATTTCATTTTGGCACGTGAAGGGTTGCAAAAATCTTCACATGAAAGCCCCAGTTACGCCACAGCATGCGTCTATCTCTGACCACCTGAAAGTACCTTAAAGGACGGTTATTTTTTTGCTAACTTCCCATCGAGAAAACACTTGAGGATATTGACAAAATGTCCTCGTAAACGCTGAACATCTCTCCATTGGAGGACGAGTGCTGGCACCATCTTCTCCACCACCACTCCAAAGGGAGGACTTAGGATGCGTTGAGCAGTTTAACTTCCATCAACATCGTTATCGACCGCGTCTCAGGTGTGGCATCAGGCGCTTGAGACCTTAATACTCGAGAAAAACGTGCGCAACGGTAACGCCTAGTGAGCCACCGTGGTATCAAAAGAAGACGGAACTCAAAAGCCCGTTTTTTTACATGAACATCATCGCCATATATTCTCCCAACTGTGCACCCTCACCACTCAACATGCAAAGAGTGCTGCTTATTATATATTTTAATGATAGAGAGAATCAATTTAGAAGTCTTAATACATGTATTTGTTATTTTGAAAGAATATTCCCTTTGACGATAATTTTTAATACTTTTTTATTAATATTTATTATAGATAAAAGTTGATGTCATATCTATACATAATTATTTAAAACATTAGTTACTGATCTACATAAAGACGAGGGTGTGTTTTGTATTAACAGTCTAAAATAACGAATTTCCATTTTGAACACGACTCCACAATTTTATAAGCAGTATAAACAGATTGTGATAGAAAGTTTTATAAATATATATTTTTTATTTTATACTCCAAATACCCGGTTACATAATCGTGACAATGTATGTAATATTTGCTTCAATTAGAAATACAAAAGAAATATTAGAAAAGTAGGCATCCTCGATGTAAGAGAAACCAAAACTCTACTGTATAGTCGAACTGTATTTTTTTTATGTTTTTAAACACCATAAACATTTCAATAGAAAATCTATTTCCAAAAAATTTGTAATCACTTAAATTTCAAGCACTCTTAGTATTTTGTGTGTACCTGAAAATAACTTAATTTGAAATTTTACCAGCAATGGACAGTAAAAAATAAGTCAAATGAAATATTATGGTAGGCAATGAAACTACAAATAGTGATATAATTTCAGTTCTAAGTATTTTGACAAGGGCTGAATTGAACAATATACATTTACCACACCTTATGCTAACTTGATAATTCTCAAATTTTGTTCTTTTCGTTATACCTCCTCGGTCATGACTGAAAGTTCCGGTGATATGCCCTCCCCACAAAAAAAAAATCGGCTGTACTTCAAACGTTGGACTTAGAAAAAAATTTTTTTGTCTGTTATGTGCTTAAAAAACTTACATTTATGGCTTAATATTTTGAATTGGACAAGAGATTTGATTCATTTAAAATTGTTTTTAATAAACCTACTTTTACCATTTTCAAAGTCTTTAAATTGAATGTCGGAACCAGCCACATTTAAAATGAAGCTTTTTTTTCTTTCTCTCCTTTTTTTTTTTTTTTTTTTTTTTGTAATATGCTGAACTAGTAATCTCTGAGTAGTAATTTTACACTAAATACTCTCTTTCGAAATTATTTTATAAAAAAAAATGTTCTTTTTATACGAATACATATGTACCTTGAAAATTCGTTCATTTCCCCCCATGTATATATGTACCATATGGGGGGAAATGAACGAATATATAATTATTTCAAAACAATTTAGTTTTATGCTTGTGACAAGATGAATATTTTATTATTTTTAATAAAAGTTCATTTTACTAGAAAAAAACTGCCAAGATGATGTCTAATACGAAACATGGATAAGAAATTTTATCAAAGATTATTACATAATTTAAGACTTTTAAAAAATTAAATTATTTCTTAGCATTTTCAGTATTTCCGAATCATAATCTTGAGAAAATAATATATTTTAACAGTTTAATTTTGTTTGAATCTTTCTTTTTGTCAATCTAGTTAATAAGGCATTTGAATAACCCCTTTGGTATTTCATTCTTAAAAGTATAATATACTGAAAATGAGGAATGTGTTGCAATTAGTTTTAATAAATAAACCTTAAAATAAATGCATAAATGAAAGAATAATAAAAACTACTCTATATTTTAAAAGAATTTAATGAAAAGTTTACAAGTAAAACAATTTACAAAAAGCAGCAAAAGAAAAATTGCTCTCTTAGTCAAAACTTTTAGAATAAATTTCATAAATTCAAATTGGATATAAAATGTGGGATGCTTATTTGGGTTTTAATCCATTCATTTTTCTCTCTCTCTCTTTTTAATCACTCTGAATAGGAGCTTTTTTCGATTTCTTCAAATTTTTCGGGAAACTTTAAGAAACTCCAGAAATTTTTTTTTTATCTCGAATGTAATTTAATGAAAATAAAATTAAATTATTTCTGCTTTTCTGAATTTTTCTTAGTATATATTTAAATAAAATAACGTGTTGGAACTTGTTCAGTAGGAATTATGAAACATGAAAAGGTATTGTGAAGAGAAAAAAAGCATGAAAAGTTATTTATTATTCTCTAATCTAAATTAAATTTCGAACAATAGTGAAAATCCCTGAAGTTTCCCGTAAAAATTTAATGAAAGGAAGGAAAAATTTGAAATTACGTTACTTTTTATTTTTATGGAGAATAATTAGAAGAAAATTCTGAAGAAATTAAGTTAGCGACTATTTTTGTGAGTATACTTATAAGAAAATAGAAACTGTCGTTTTAACTTATATAACTTATGCGTACGTAACTCTATAATTGCTTTTATTCATAATGTTTAATTTTAGTTATGTATTAATCTGCAATAAACACTTAAAATATATAATTTTCAATCCAAAACTTTGCATTATTTTAGTTTTTTCTTCATATAATATACTCAGGGCTCATAAAGGAAGATGTAGATATTACAACTGATTAATAACATTTAAATGAAAGAAATGGCATTTATAAACACATACCCTATTGACAATTCAGAGGTGGATTTCTTTTTATTATTTATTAATTATTTTTTCATGCAGATGTTTGTTTCCAAATATTGGTATGTCTTCTTTTCAAACATTTTAACTTTCTCAATTGTAGTACTTTGATTTTTTTTACTTGATGTGCTACTTTTGGCAGCATCAGAATAAGCTTTCATACTAAACCTACATTAAATATAATGCATATCATGCTTATAACCACTAGGCGGAAATAACTATAATGCCTTAGACAGTTTTAAAAAATATTAAGATAACTTTATACTAAATTTTTTTAAAAAGGAATAATTTAAAAAATTATTCCCAAATATTATAGTACGAATAAAGCAGAACCAAAAAGATAGCATCTTCATCTCAAATACGAGAAGCCATAGCTTCATATTTACCAATTTTTCAAGTTTAAGCAGTTTTCATTCATTTCTCCCACTTTCTCTAAGTATTCACTCAACGACATGATAGTTTCAAATGGTGCCTGATCCAAAGAAGTACTACTAGGCAATACGCAATCAAGAATTCGACATTTCTCGGCAAAATTGCCAACTTCGTTAGCACGTTCGCATTTTTCAACCATCCTAGATATCGAGTTTGTTTGGTTATGGATATTAAAATCCATCAATACTTTAAAATCATATTGCTTGGTACCTGCCTGATTTTTTATGCAAGAAACGGAGTCAACGTCTTCGCCATTACAGATAGCACAATGTATGTTTCTGTACGATTTGTCACTAGTATGCACCACAGCCATATAAGATAGACACGCCCTCTTGATGGAAGCATTACGCCAGGTTTTGGGACAGGAAGAAATGACGTCGGGCCTGCATTTTCTCCCTAAAATGAGGAAATTTGGCCTGTGGAAGACCAAGTTGCTTGGGTAGAAATTCCCTTCGGCATTGACTCCCCATTTCTTCAGTTCAGAATCAAAATTCAAATTCCGCAGAACGAAGTCGTTATTCTGAAGATGAGTTGGCAGAGATTCAAAATTCAATGAAATCAGCCAATATTTAAGAAAATTTTTCGAAGCGTTGTGACATTCCGCGCAGTAGTAATTACGGTACGTGACACCTTCTAAAGTATCTGTTATGGGCGCTGAAAGTAAAGGATCGCTGAAATCGTCCTGGCCTTCGCAAAATTGCTTAACCTTTTCAAAGCCATTGTAGCCTCGAGGGCAATAGTCCTTACCGAAACTTCCCAGTTTGGTTTCTTCTCCGTAAGCAATGCAACTTAAGATACTTCGTCGTGGTTTGGTTGAAGCCGATCCGTCTATGCAACAATCCATATAAGAGCGACAACTCGAATCGCATTCGCAACTTCTTTCCTCGAATTCTTTTGTACCCATCTGATGGCAGCTGTCTTGGGCGGGACAGGCTTTTCCAGTCTGATGAAGATCTGAGTAATCCAGTGCATTGACCACCAACGAGAAGTACACGGCTCCAAAGAAAATCAAAAAACGAATCATTTTGTGTTGGACCTAGAAATAAGATAAATTTAATACAATAGCATGCAATTGTTATCGCTTTGGAATTAAATATTTGTTAATAATCAAAAGCATTCATTAATGAGAGCTTTTCTATGGATTAATGACCAAATAACAAAAAGGGGTGATAAGAATAAAATATATTGTAAAAAAACTGCATACGAAGTTAAAGTAATGAAAAAGATTTTAAGACTATACATACATTACAAACTAATCTCCTATTTGCAGAAATAAAATGAAATACAGATGTACGAAAATGATACATCTAACCTAAATACAAAAATACACAATATGTATTTATATAAAAGCATACTTTTTAAATAGTGAAAAGAAATATATGATAAATTTTAAAAAAATATTCATATGACCGTATATTTTTTTTTCAGAAATTCATGGTCTAAAGAAGTGGTCGCGGTAGCTCAGTGAACACGGTCACAGACTCGCGGCCAATGTTGCTTTCGTCGAGTTGCGGGTTTGAGTCCCGATTCCATTAAAAAGTGCCTGTCCGTCATTTGATAGAGGTTCTAAAGTGCATGGCTCGTCAACGAACTGCCTGGTATCGTATTTAATCAAACCTAAAGAAAATCTTAAATATTTAGTTGCACATTTTTTTCCTGGGAGATGCTTAATCTTCGAAAACAAAAACGACTAAAACCTGATCACAAGCCAGAATTATCTAAAACTTTTCATTCTCATACATTTTAGGTGTCTCCTAAATCAACAGAATGATAAGGGATGCTTACCTTCTTACTAATATGGATAAATTAAATCTTTTAGATAGATCTAGTAAACAGCCAGATTTTATCTGATGTCTCGTCTAGACAAAGAAACACTTACAAAAGAATTCTTTTGGAACAAAAATAGTTCTTTTGGTTAGAGGGAGAATTAGTATGGATATGTTATCACTATTTTTCAATCCAGAACCAAAGCCATTTAGATCAATAAACAACGAATTGTACTTGAGGGAAAATTCCAATGTGGGACAAAATAATATATGATGAGAAAAACTTGAATAATTATAAGAACTCGTACTGAGAGAGAGAATAAGTCTGAGCTTTCCTAAATCTGCTTTATATAAGTATGGAAAAAAAACTTAACGGGTTTTTTTTTTTAGGAATTTTAATTACCGAGTGATTTCATTTTAATCTACAATTAAGGTGTATAAAAAACAAGGCTGTTCAGAATACAATACTGAAACTAATTCAAATGAATATATTTTTCCCTAAGAAACTTGCAATAAATTAAACTTTAAATTTTTAACCGCAAAAAAGGGGGGATATGAATTTTTTTTTAAATATTTATTTACGTACATTTTTTCAATGCCTACAGATAACAGATGTGGAATCCATGTTTCATGCCTTTTTTTTTTTTTTTTGGAACTGAATTATTTTAATTCAAGTGCAAAAAGTGTATTCTAGAAATTTTAATATTTTCCGATAGTCGATATTCCTCCTTTACTGCTTTTTTGTTGTTGTTGTTCCAAATAGAAATTTACAGACTGCGCTACCTTTATCTCGACAGAGGAATGTTCCCTTTCGGTGCCTCGGAGTCGAAGGAAATCAGTTTATGTTTTGAAGAAATCTTGCTGAACCTGTTTCCTTGCTACACGGGACTTCTTACATTTTTACCAAACGCTTTCGATTCTCCCTTCAAGCAAACTTTCTATCAAACTTGAATCTTCTACCGTAAAAAGAAAAAAAAAATAGAAAACTTGCTTCTTTGTCCGAACGCAGTTAAAACAATATAAACATTTAAGTTGTGTAGGAGGTTAGCGAACAATTCTAATTAATAAAATAGTCCTAAGTATTGTAAAATGCAATATGGGCTTCGTACATTTAGAACATTAATAGCAGTTTTTTAAGACATACTTTATCAAAATGTCTTTTCATGTTGAGACTAGCAACAAATATCGTATTTTATTTCCATTGTTCTTCACGGGCGATATTTTAAATAGATTCCGAACTTAAAATTGTTTTAGACTTTTCACGTAACCAAATGATCGAGAAGGTTAGCCTATGGCGAAAGAGTCAAATTTATTTCTAGCCTGGGAGAATTTGGCATGTAAAAGTCACTTGGGCCGTACCCTATTTGGTTTCAAAGGCTATTTTCTTACATTGTCATAGTAGTCAGAAATACTGTTCCTTATAAATTGTATCACTGCGCTTATATTATCCTTATGATAGCAATTTACATTATATAACTTTAGTACACTAATAGTATTATTAGATAAGAAGCAAATTATTTCAACTTTTGCACCACAGTTAAAACACACCAATTCTAATTTTTCTTGGAATTATCGAAGTAGTATTCGACAACAATTTTCAGCGACATTCATTTTACTAACACCCAGTTTCCATACACTTTGATTGCATATTAACGACTCACTTAGTAGCAACATGAGATCTATTGGCGACGGCTCTCGTAATTTTGAACAGCAGTCGAGTGACAAGGGCGAAAACTGAGCTGGTACTTCCCTCTCCTAACTTCCACACCTCGTCAACGGGGAGACTTTGGGCCACGACAGATTTAACGTGCATCATACCCGGCTACACAGGGGCTCTTTAGTGGCATCAAGGTTCGAACCCACGACAATAAGGCCGGCTGAGAGTATAAATACGAGTACGTACTGAATGCAAGGTCTTAGAAATAGATGTAATTGTTAACACAAAACTAAAAAAGAATATTTTAAAAAAATATCAATGTATTTAATTAAACATTAACATAACAGACATATTTCTTGATACCTGAAAGCGGAACGTTAAATGTTAGGCACACAACAAACAAAGCATTAGAGGAGTAAAGGCGTGGTGGGGATCAATTTATTTTCGACTGTTTACAGCTATCTAGGGGTGAAATGGTGATTCCTTTCTACACGATTACTTATACATCGGTGATTCAGTTCAGGTTGTTATAAATAATTAAGTTTCGTTAGAATTAGTAAGAATTAAGCTACTATACTTTCGTTAAAATATTTGTTACATACTGGCAGGAGTGCATTGATATTATCTGAGGGCCGCACGCGCACCGCGAGTTTCACATGCTCGTTCTATAACATTTCAACAATATGATACACTATTTTTTTTTATCAAAATTAACTTTTAAAATAATTTCTTTAAAAAAGTAAGAATTTATTTTAGTTTGACCTCACATGAACATTTAAAATAAATCTTAGTTCCGTCTCATTAAAATGACTACATAAAATGTAGAATACTCAAAAGGTGATAAAAAAAACCCAAGTGAAAAGTGCGTGAAACACATCTAAATAAAAAAAGAAAGAAATTGAAAATATTTTCCCCAAAAAGTTAGAGATATATCAGAGAAAAATATATCACAGTAAATTATATTCAATCTAATTAATCTCTCCAACATTACTTGATCAAAACTTAAAAATTTTAATTTGAAGACATTAAAAACCAAGTTTAATAATTAGTTCGTTTACTCTGCTATTGAAATTTATTTTTAAGTACAGAAAGTTTTTTTTTAAAAAAAAAAAAGGGGGGGGGGGGAAAATTAGCAACATATCACATGCATAAAAATCGGGTATAAAATTAAAAAAAAAAAAAAAGAAAGAAAGAAAATAGAGGCTTAAGTGGAGCAACTTTAAAAGATTTACATTCGATTTCACTTCTTTTCCAGTTTGGAAAAATTTGATTTTTATTAAAAATTATACGTAGATCACATAAAAAAAAAAGTCTCAATTATTCAATAATCATTCAACCAAAAAAAAAAAAATGTTAACCTAATTACCCCGTTGAATCCGGGTACGCTTTTTTTATATCTAAAAACATCATGTAATGATAGTACAGTATAATTCTAAAAATAATTTCAATTAATTTCTATAAGTAAGGATAGGTAAGAATAAATTAATAATTTCATTAATTTAATTAATAATTTAATGATTAATGCTAAGTTTAGGTAATGATAAATTTTACCTTTGAAACAAAAAGAAAGTTATCTTTATTTATTTTTTAACAAAAGATTCTAGCCACTTCTGATGAAAACTCTAAATTAATTTTTTACTAAAAAAAAATTCATAGTTACTTGGCAAAAGATATTTCTCCTCCTTGTACTGAAGATCGGAATTAACAACGTCAATTTTTCAACCACTTTTATTAATAGTAGACGCCTAATCTAAAACAGCTTTCCAAGATGATGCCTTCCAAATTGTTTACAAAGAAATAGCTCCTTTTAATAGATGCTCTGTACCTCTAATATGTATTTGTCCATATCTTTTCTCTGATATAATGATCAACCAATCACAACAAAGTATGTATCTCTGTGCTAACAACCATACAAAATTGCAACAAATAATCTAACCAGTTTCAAGATATAAATAAGTCTACAATGTAGAGAAGTTTATCGCTGAATTGGCAGTAAGAAGCAAAATTGACTTCTTTAAAAAGTTAATTTCTGTAAATTTCACGGAAAGAAAAAAATAAACAAATAATATTCCTTTAAATGAAATATTAAATGAACGTATAATTCTTTTTTCTACAGACTTTATACAGCAACTTTTATTCACAGTACTTACAAACAACTCATTTTTGAAGTTCAAAAAATGTAAATTCTTTATTGTTTTAGTTACTCAACGTAAATAATTTGTGGGGGGAAATTATGCATGAAAAATGTGCACAGAAAGAGAAAATAAACTTTATAACTAAACTAGTAACGATATAACTAAAGGTCATCTTGAAAATTACCATTGAATTGGATGGTTTTATGGGATATTGAGCAACAAGGCTATTAAAAATCTGCCTTTTTAATTTTTAACTTTGCCGTTAATTCGGTTGTTTATTTCTGACCTACACAAGACCTGCTAAGCACAGCCAAATATGGTCCTAATTTTGAAACAGAATCGGATGACGAGACCAATACTTGAACAAGCATCCATCTATTTTCCCTTTACCTTTAACAACGTTAAATTACATTTTGACTTAGGAAAATAATGAAATTCCAATGATCATTGATTTTGACAAACTGCTTACAAAACAAAATTCAATTTAAAGAAATAGAGATTTTTCAAACCAATGGATTCAGAATTCCAAAAAGATTTTAAGAAAAGGTCGTAAAATACCCATGAGTTTACTCAACTTCTTGCTGTAAAATCAAGAACCTAACCTAACCTTAAGGGCATGCAGATGAGGCTTGGATATTAGTGACGCAATAAAACTAATCTTCTTTCTGAATATTAGAGAAAGCTTTCAGTTATTTTATCGCGTTTCACAGTGGCTGCATCAACTTGGTGTTTATGGTCGCGTACACGCAGCCGATGTTGTTTTCATCGAGTCATGATTCTAGCCATGATATCACAAAAGACCCGTCAATGCCGCGGTAGACTAGTGGATAAGGCAGCGGAATCGTGGCCGGAGGTTTTCGTTGAGTCATGGGTTCGAACCTGATACCACTAAAGACCAGCCGTGTAGCCGGGGCTGATGCACGTTAAATCTGTCGGGGCCCAAAGTCCTCCCGTTGGTGTGGTGTTGAAGTTAAGAGAGGGGTTGCCAGTTCAGGTGCCATCCTCTTTACTTGATCGAGGTTCAAAATTACGAGGTCCGTCGTTAATAGTCTTTGTTGCTCCTAGTGCGACGTTAATTTAAAAAAAACTCAAAAAAAAGACCCTTTGTATAGTGATTCTGATGCCGTGAAATCTGATTGAGGATCAAACTCCTCCCTTTGAAGTGGTGTTGAAGTTTGGAGAGGAATGTACCAGTTCAGATATCATCTTCATCACATGACCGAGGTTCACAATTACAAGGTCAGCTGCAAAAGCCTTTGTGTGGTTTCTCAGTGCGAGGCTACTAAAACAACCACAATCACTCGCGTCTTACATTTAAACAATGTAGCACCAAGTATCATTTATCACTGGTAATAAAAGAAGTAACTATGACTTTATTGACTTTGCACAGAAATGTTTATAAAGCCACCCTTCCTACATTCGTAGTTATTGTAAGTTTTTAGTAACAAAATTAAATTTTCAAATTATGTGGAGGAAAGAATTGAAATATTATGGAAATTTTGCTACTCAAATTAAAATAATAATAATAAAACATTTTCCTCACTGAACGATCCGGATTACCAGGAAATTTGTGTTATCGAAGTTCTATTGTATAGAATTTTCATGGGACATATTATTATTCCAATATTGAAGTACAAAAAAAGCTCAATTCGAAGATAAATATCACTTATTCAAAATCAAATACGAGGGATATGTGTTTATAAAATCAAATCTGTAAATTTTTTTTCAAAATCCCATGAAAAGCTAAAAATTTATGAGGATAGAGAGAATCTTCATCTAAGTCTATTAGAAAAATGGAGATGACATACTTAACTCACTTGCTTAAGGCTTCCGTCTACCTGCCATTTTGATTTCGTGATCGTAATGTTAATTGTAAGGAATTTCTTCTTCCGTTCTCAAATCTTTACTATTTTGACTATTTGAATGCAATAAAGTGCATTATAATGATTTTCTTATCAGGACCAATTTTTACTGATATTTTAAATAAATTTAAATGAACCGCAAATTAGCCTCCCAAAGGGAAGATAAATGAATTTTTCTCTCTACGTATTAGAGTGAAAAATTTCGTATTTATAGAAGTGTTACTATAATTCAAACACGTAGTACAATAAACGGATGTATGCGTTACAATATCGCGTATTTATATAAAAATTGGGACGATTTTGTGTCTTCCTGGACCGCGGTAACTTAGTGGTCAAGGTCGCGGACTCGAGGTGGCGGTTTTCATCGAGTTGTGGATTCACTTTGATGACACAAAAGACCCGCCGTGTAGGTGGGGTAGATGCACGTAAATCTATCAAGTCTCAAAGTTCCCCCTTTGGCGTGGTGTAGAAGTTAGGAGAGGGAGTTGCTAGCTCAATGCCGTGCTCTTCACTTGACCGAAATTCAAAATTACGAGGTCCCTCTTCAACAGCCCTCTTGTTTCTTTTAGTGAGACTTTGACAAAATCAATCAATCTTTTCTGTCTGACAACGCGTTCCGAGTTTGGATAAAAACTTTTACATTTAGCAATAACAGCTATAAAAAGGGCAGAAATGCGAACACGGTATACGTAATGCGGAAGCCAAGAGAAAATATCAGTGAGGTCAAAGGTCAAATCGAAAAATAGTTTGAAGATATATCTCAACTCCTAACATCTATTTTCTGTGTCTATTCACCGTTTAGTCCTTATTCCCGAATAGTCCCGAAATCTCATTTGATTAGGTAATCTAACATCTCTTCCAGTCTAAGGACAATTCAGTAAGATAAATACGACGCCACCGTCCATCCACATTGTGAAAACTAAGATATCGCGAGAAAAAGTGCATTTCCGGATTCTTGTCGTGCTGCAAATCTTTTTGAACAAACTTTAAAATATTTGCGGAAATTGAAAGGACTGTCGGTGACAATCCGAGGAAATATGTGCTGCTCCTTGTGATTTTTTGCGCAAGCACAGATTAGATCAAATAAAAAATGAACGCGAATGCGGGTGGTACATACAATATTAAGAAATGATATTGTGAATTTAAGTCTATCTTCGCCTTATGTCAAAGCATCTGAACCAAGCTTGGAACCCATTTTTAAGCGAAAAAAATTCCGATTTCGGCATAAATTCGTGATACTGTAATACACAAGGCCGTGGTAGCCTAGTGATCATGGCTTCGTATTCGTGGCCGACGGTTTTCGTTCGGTCGCGGGTTTGATCCTTGGCCACTAAAGACCCACCATGTACCCGGGGCTGATGCACGTTAAATCTGTTGGGGCCCAAAGTCCTCCCGTTGGCGTGAATGTTAGGAGAAGGGGTGCCAGCTCAGGTGTAGTCATCGTCACTTGACTGTGGTTCAAAATTACGAGGTCCGTTACCAATAGCCCTCGAGTTGCTTCTAGTGCGACGTTAATATAAACTAAACTGTAATACTCAAATCGATTTACTTTCTATACAGGGTTTTTAAAATTTTGAAACATTCCATCTACTTTTATCGATGTCAAATAGAATTTAGAAGCACATTACATATTTTTTATAAAACTATTCTATATTTATTCTAAACATTTTTTTTTTTTGAGATATTAAGACGGTTTTGCGTAATATTATAGAATAGAACTGAAATTGAAGCTTTTATTCGAGAAAAAGCTCTCGAACATTAATTTTATGTTCTAACATCGCTATAGAACAACATATTGTAAAATACTACTCATTTCTCTCCGAATTATGTTATATTTTTAGCTCTATTTGCTTCAAACATTTTTTAAATCATTTAATTTTTCTTTAACTGATTTATTTAAGAAAAAAAAACTCAATCAAATGTTTTTAACTTTTTTACATGACATTGGTTTTGCCAATGTTTACTCCTACATATAATTTTATTAAGAACTATTCTATTACTATACATTTTGTTGTTACAATTTAAATCCTTTTTTATTTGTTTTATTTAGAATATTTTGTCTTGTGTTTGGTCCAATATGTCCCAAGATTACTCAGTGCCATCAATCATGCACATAACCAACCTAACTATTCGAATCAAATTTTTTCTGGTGATGTAAAATGTGTTCCCTGTTTAGTCCCCTATATTTTAATGCTAAATGGCATTTCAATATTTCGTGTTCACGTGAAAATGGCGTATTTTGGGGAATGTTCCTAAATTTTAACATGATAAACGGATGAATGCGTCCACCAACTTATATGAAAATTGGAAACGTTATCTGGAAATGTTTTCATTCACTTAAGATTCTTTACAGACAGCCTCAAACGAAAAACTCTTTTAAGGAAATTATAATATAGGAATCAAAATATGGAATATTTTTTCGTACTAAAAAACAAAATATATTATTAAATATATCGTTCTTTATCAAAAATCGTGAAGTCATAATTTAAGATCAATGGTGGAGAATTATTCAGAAAAAAATTTGAAATTTATTTTATCATTTATCGTTCCATCCAAGTGAAATTAATTGCGAAAGTATCCAATGATTGAAATATTGTAGGAAACGTTGGTCGTATTCAAATTTTACAAGCTTAGTGTTATAAATGTGTTCATAAAATTAGTTTCCTTTTCTTTATTTCTCTCTCTCTCTCTCTCTCTATATATATATATATATATATAACACATCGATCAATAACTCACGAGACTAACCCAGAGATGGCGCTCGTAGTAAACCAGTAACCAGGTCTTTCTAGAGTACTAGCCTTTTAGCTTGAAACGTGTCAAAATTTTAAGTCAATCGGACCAGGAAAAGGTTTTTTCAAAATTCGTACGCGATTGCTCAGTGGAACAAAAGCAACAACGAGTCGATGATTCAAGCTGTTTATCGCTATTTACTCGCAACAAAAAGATTTCTTGTGGAAAAAAAGAATTTTGATTTTTTTTTTTGGAAGATTTGGAAAAGCGTTGGAACGATTGTATCACCCTAAAAGGTGTTAACAAAGGTGTTATGTTGATGAATAAAAAAAAAAATTTTGCAAAAAAAAATGTTGTTTTCAATGTTAGACTCGGGGTTATTGATCGATGTGTTATATATATATTGTTATATATATATATAATACAGATGAAGAATATGAGTGAGTGAATATGTGAATTTCTTATGGAGAAGAGCCAGAGGTTTAGGTATAATGTGATAGATAAGGTTTATTGCGATATTCATTTAATATATAAATAAATAGTGTTTTCCCATTAATTTATCTAACGATGCTATGCTCAGTTATATCATCATTTTAATATGTTATTCTTTCATAAAATTAAATGAGGACTTAGTTCTTACGCATGATTAATTTATTTTAATTAAAGTTTTCTTTCTTACTAACAAAAGTTGCTAATTTTCTCTGATAGAGATTTACTAATGATTTTTTCGTACTTTTTTCGGAAATACACTATGTAAGACGGTGAAAAATTAGAATAAATTCTCAATTGCAAACCTTTTTGAGATCCTTGGCCTTCAATGACATTTTTTTTTTAATTTTGCATCTAATTTCTTTTCCTTATTACCGCTGTTGAAAGGATAATTTAAAGTATACAATTATTCTGAAGATGTTTAAAACTTTTAATACTTATGGATTGCTTGAAATTTGTGATGATTGAATGTTTTCCATTACAGTTATAATTACCCTTCAAATGTGTATATAAAAATGTTTCACCTCAATTAAAAAAATGTTTTAATCTACAACTGAATAACATTTAAATATTTTGCACACATAAAGAAATGACTACTGATAATGGTAAAGACTTCTGTGTGGCAATATTATTACTATGGAAACCTCTGTAAAATATCAAAAGTAACTAACAACCAAAACGAAAAGCAAGAGTATTTTTATAAGTGAGATTGTTACAAACTGATTCATTGAAAGACAATATCGTCAGGCTTGTTTGAAAATATAGGTGCTTGAATAGTAAAAATCAATCTAGATCTAAAGGTACACTTGGTAAAATTATTCATTGTTTCGCATTTTGTTCCCTCAATCTTTAACCTGGAAGCATGAGACCAAACGACGGCAAATATTTTTTGCTGTAAGTATCGTATATTTCTCCACTACCACACTTTTTTTAATTTGTATGTCGTAGGTTAACATAATTTCTCTCCTGTTGACGTCCAGCAATATAGCAAAAGAAAGAGGCTTTTCCATTTTTCTCACAGCTTTTCCCAGTAAGTCTATACACAGGTCGCAGACATATCAAATCATCAACCTTGGGAACTCCCGTTACAAAACTTTAGCTTCTGTGAGGATTTCTGTAGGCAGCACTGGGCCGTCACTCACAGCCGACAAGTAAGAGTGTGCCCTTATGTAGTTTGTCGAGTCCATGTTCTGGGGCATGTTGAAATGAGACCAGATCTGCAAAGACTGCCTTACCGTTATATTAATGTCAGCAGATGGGGCTTGTCAAACGCAAACTCGCATGGGTAGAAATATCCATCGCGCAGGTAGCCGCATTTGTTATGATCGTCACTGTACGTGACATCATCCCACGTTATATTCGGGTTAGAATGTGTCACTTCACAGAAGTACTTAACCATGTCTTCCAGAGGTTTGAGACGCGTCATTTGCAGGAGCGCAATAACGGTCAGATAAGTCTTTGCGACTCGAAGTATCAGTGACGGTAGAAAACAATGAGTCCTTTGAAATTATCGTTCCGGCATTTGCCTTATCTCGTCACCCTACAAAATTGACTGGGCAACTGGTGATGTGTACGCTCCTGGCGGATGTTCTACGTAAAGCCTGCATAAGACATGCACGTGTAAGATGATAATTGCAGAGATGAAAATTTTCAGCATCAGCACAACAGTCACTTAAATATTCTACCAAGAATCCGTATTCCGCAGACTCGGTCAAATGAGATGTTTTTTTCATCCTTGAACAACTGTTCTTGAACAGACATTTTTCAGATTTCAATTGTTTGAAGTCTCACTTTGAAAAGCTTCAGAGTAAATAAGCATCCAGGTACATGTTGAAAACACTATGTAAAGTGAAGTAATGTACTATCATCTTGGATTAATAATAGAATGCTCTTCTTTTCAACTTTTTTACCTCTCACAGAAATAATAAGCAGTAGAGATATTCAAAACTGGGCAGCTAGCTAGAACAAAATATGATGTTACTTTTTAAAGATATTAAACTTTCGAATTAGAATGCAAAAAATCATTTTATGTAGATAAAGTACCAGAGAATTATGCCACTATTTGTACATTTTACTACACTAAAATGTTTCATGAATATTATTTGGAATAATCTTGAATTTCTTAATAAAAAATTTTGGGGAACAAGAAAAATAAGTAATCGACTATTAATGAAAAACTAGAATTTGACGGTTGGGAGGAATTGGAAACGGTTTTAAATTTCTCTCAATTTCTTAAACCCAAGTTTCATAAATATCCTATTAAACTTGGAACTCTAACAAATATTTTAATAACATTTATTACTAAATCCAGACAAAATATTATAATACAAATTTTACCATTAGTAGCCCTCTCCATAATTAAAAAATGATAAAGAATTAACGCTTCGAAAGAAAGGAAAAAAATGTAATCATAGTTTTGATTTTGACAATCCTTGAATTCAGTTAATATTGAAAGTATATTTAAAGTACTTGAATACAAACGTTTAAAAAACACACTTTAAAGACTTACAAAAAATTTGGGAAATTTGATATTTCCTCTAATCTTGTATTACAAAAAAAAATCGCACCTCATTTAATTATAAAATATTATAAGCATGTTAAAGAATTACTCCAAAAAGAATCAGTTAGTAACAGCGAAGCAAATTTTTAATTACACTGCTATATATGAACAAAACAACATCGATAATACAAAATTTATTTATATCGTTATATTAAAGATTTAATCATTTTTGGTGAAAAAAAGGTGAATTTAACCGTAGTTTTGCATTGTATCCAAATTTTTCTTCAAATTATTTAAGTACCTATTACCTATAATTTTTTTTTATTTAAGTAAAGAATTTTAAAAAAAAAAAAAAATTATCAAAAAAATGGCAACTCAGTTACAACTAAAGTTTAAGTGACTGTCCCAAGCAGTGTTAGTTCAGGATTTTGAATGTTAACAGCCTGAACCAGAGTAACGTGAATCAACTAATATTTTATGAATTTTTAAAGTATTTTTCGTTTCAAAAATTAAAAATTAATACTTTATTTTACTTCTTACGTGAATTTTAAAATCAACTTAGTGAGAATAATTCGAGATAAAAACCAACGTTTTTATATGGTGGCAAAGTTTATTAAAGAAAATTATCGAAATATTAGTTAAAACTGGTCGCAAATATCTAAATATTGCATTGTTAGGCAAGTAAGAACGGTTCCCAAGATTTCAGAGCGCTAGCTTGATGGGAAGTTGGTTAAATTAACGATCGAAAATTTGATGACACACACACCAAGTGAAATACATAATAATTTTTAACTTTAAAATTTACTTAAAAAGAGACATTTGTGTGAGTATTAAAAAATTCATAATACTCATAAAATCCAAACATGCATTTGAAAGTTTGTAAGTCATTCTATTAAAAAAAAATGGTAACCAGAATTCAGAAAAAAATTACTGTGATAAGACACGGGGTCAAATATTGGAATCTTTCTTTCTTGCGAATTATTACTGACTGAAAGTCAGCAACCCTTACTATCTCCCCTTTGTGAGTAGAAAAATTTTACGATACCCCATGTGGCGTATGTGGAAATCCTGGTATACCCAGAGGGGGAAAGATATTTTTTCCTCAATCCTAAAAGCGCCGAGGGGAAAGAATATTTTGACTTATTAAAATTATTTAAATATTAGTTAAAACTTGTCGCAAATGTCTGAATATTGCATTGTTAGGCAAGTAAGAACGATTCCCAAAATTTCAAAGCTCTAGCTTGATGGGAAGTTGGTTAAATTAACGATTGAAATTTGATGACACACTCACGCACACCAAGTGAAATTCAGAAAAACGTTGTAAAAAAAAAAAAGCTCTAATTTTAAGCTAAGCCATTTTAACTGAAATTGATTTTAAGAACATTTCACATAATAGATTATGTTAGCCTTTTTTACATTATTTTTTTTATTCATTCATTTCATAATTCAGTTCCTTTTGACTTTTAGATGTTTATGTTTGCTATACATTGTTGTAATTGAAATAAAAATTAAAGGCTATTTTTTTCCTTCAAAGAGGAAAATTTAACATAGTAATCCTTTGATATTAAAATCTTTATTTAAATTTTGGTTGATATCACAAATTCATCAAATATTTCAAGCCTTGTGAGCATAAAACAATCTTAAAAACAAAATTAATTAAAAGAATTAAATCAAGTCGATAAAATGATAATTTTATAAGTCATAAAACATAATGAGATGAATAGAAAAATTTAAGCTCAATTCCACCACATTATCAAATAATAATTAAATAAGAAATGTAAGTAAGAAAGAGTCAGAAATTTAAATATTTTTTAGCACTTTCTTCATTCCGAAGAACTCCACTATCAAATTTTTTTTCTAAAGTTTAATGCATCATCTTAAAAAATACTAGCATGTTTTGAAGCAAATTATATTTTGAATTAAAGATAAATCATATTGAGTCCAATAATAATATGAAATAAAAAAAAAAGAAGAAAATGTACCAAAAGGGAAAAAAAAACACTCGTTCAATAATTAAAAATCCAGTTTTAATACTAACATATTAAGAAATCAATTAATAATACTCACATAATCTTATTCCTCTATGAAAAATGAAAAACTTTGCATATTATTCAATAAAAATCCGGCCAAAATAATGTATTCAATTGTTGTGTCTGTTACAGATCTATCATCACTAATAACCAATCACAGCAAAGCATGCGTATCTGTTTCTATGACAACCACACAGCAGCACATTTTTCAACTATTATCTCTTTAAAAAGTTTGCATCAACAATTATGATAGATTTATCGACGAACTAACTTCAGAAGAAAAAAAAAGTCACAGAAAATAATTTTTTTATGAATAATTTTGATTAAAAATGATGGATTATTAAGCGAAGTATTAAAGTTTTTTTAAAAAAAAAAAGCACGACTTGAAAAAATCTTTGCTCTAAACGCATTTAATATTGCGCTTTCTAAATTATTATAAAATATTTAACTGGAAATAGAGAAAATTGTAATATTTTCTACTTCTCTTATCTTCTTTCCAACTGAGTGTTCTCTCTTTCCTATTTATTCTTATTTTAATACCTGAACTTTTATTTTAAACATTCCAGGTTTAAAACTTCTTATAATAACGTTAGGTTATAGCTGTGCTTGTAAATTTATATTTCTAATCAAATAAGCTTAATAAAATATTTTATGCGGTTTCTGAACATTAAATATTTTTATAAATCTTTATTTCCAATCCTGAATTCCTGATTTTTAGTAAATATGCTTATAAATAGAAAGCATCTTCTGACATTTACAATGATAAAATTAAGGATTCTTAAAGAATCAACATTAAAGAAACCATTTTCAGAAAAAATGCTTAGTTATAAACCGACAAATAAAGAATGAAAATTTTGTAAATGCAAGCTCTGAATCAGACTATCTGTATTTTGAAAACACACGCACATTTCAATTTTTTTTTAGAACCGGTTATCAAAATCTGTATACGATATATATTATACAAAAAAAAACCATTTGAATAGAGAAGAGAGGTTCTGTGACAAAAAAAAATGACAAAACTTTTTTAAATATGGGTTGGTAGCAAACAGATGTCTAAATTAAACTAATTATTTTTTCCGGGGTGATTTAAAGATGCATAAATTATTCAGAAAGCAATGCTTTTTTTTTTTGCCTTACATTAAAATAATGCCTCAGTTACTGCACTAAAAATCATAATATTGAAACTCCATTTTATCCTATGTGTTACGTAAAAAAAAAGAAAGAAAATTTTCCAATAATAAATAATTTAATCCAAAAAATGAAAAGGGCAGACGCTTACATGCTAATTATCTTCCTAAGTGTTCCTATTGTTTTTCAAGTTTTCTGATCCCAGAAAAAAGTTTTATAATATTTTTATTAGAAGCATTTTAACAGCTTATGTTTTTTTTTTTTTTTTTTTTTTTTTTTTGCTGCTCCTTTATCAACTATACCAAAAGAGACACTCCTAATGGGCTAGTTATTGGCATTGCTGTTGAAGAAAGCCACCGCAGTATGTAAGTTTGGGGAAAGGGTTCTAGTTCAGGAGTCTTCCTCTTCATTTGACAGAGGCTCAAAATTAATAGAACAGTCGCCAATACACTTAGTGTTGCTTCTAAGTGTGAGGTTAATAGAACAAATATAGTCAATTCAATCCTCATTTTTTCGTACCATAAACGTCAGCGATTAATGGGTTGGCTGATTACACAATGCCACAACATTTGTTCTCTGGCACGTTATCGTACAACTTATGTATTTCATTAGGTGTATAATACGTTGTGAAGGGGTAATCTGAAACTAAAAAAACACCATCCAAAGTGAAATTTCAATTTTCATGTAATAAAAAATAATTTCTAGATCAAAAGGTAATAAACATTTTCCACTGAATTATTATTAGTCTTTTGTGCACTTTGTTAAGAATGAAATTCAACTTACCACCATACACTAATTCGCAATTTTTATTGTCGATAGAGATCTCACATATTTGATAATTTAGCAAAAAGATTGGCTAACTGTCACGGTTCTTTCACCTTAGGTCTGTCTTTTAAAAATAAGAATGAAAATTTAGTTTAATAAGATTTAATTATTATTCATATTTATTGATAAAAAAAAACATTCTGAGAGCTGTTTGTTCCAACATTTAAATTTCTTCAATTTTAACGTAATATTTTCAAAACAACTCTCTTTTTATTATAACATTACGTATATTAAATTTCTAGTTTTATTCGAGGATTTAAAAAAGAAATAAGTATTCAAATATTAACACAGATTTTTTTTATTTACAAAAATTGTTAAATAAATGAAATCACAAAATAATATCGAACTCAATTTCCAGTAGTAGAACGTTTTCTTCATATGTATTACAATGCAATGACAACCAACAAAATAGTTCCCTGTCTTTCAAATGGAATAACAATAATGTCGATTCGTTTAAGAACTCTAAACTTGATATCTTACTGTTAAAGACTTTCTTGAATATTTTTTGAAAAACTTTTTGTTTTCAGTTTAACAATTGCATTTTAAGTTTAACAATCAGTTTACAGATGTTTAAAAAAAAAAAACTTTTTTGTTCATACGTATGTAGACCGATTTTTCATTCAATATTTTCATTATTTTGTTAAATTCCTTTACATACGAATATTCATCCGTAATTGTCGCATTATTTAAGAGAGATAATGTATGAGTTGTTTTGTGGGGGGTATATCATTGATTTTCATTGTATCTGATCGTTTCGTTACAAACGTCGTATTCCTGGTGTTACTAAATTTTTTCACTGAAATTTATTTTTACTTCATCTGCGAAGTTTTGCTCATCTTGTATATCTTCGAAAAATAATATAATATGTACTGAAATTATATAAATTTTATATTTACGCGCGCTTTTTCATACAGTGGTTATATGTACTGAATTTGGACTTGCATGTTTTAACATTCAGTTGTAAAAAATATGTATTATAGGAGGATCGTTCCATAATTCCTTAGAAATTCTGAGAGAGGGTGACTGTAGCAACGTAAATTGTTCGTTTTCAGTAATAATCATGACTCACTAGACAGCTGTCTGAGTCTCAGTTACTCGTATCTGTAATCATGACATTTTTCGTACCTGAAGAATTCTTCTTCATAACTGTTTCAGCCGATGAGACCATCTTCGGCTTTTTTGGAAGCAACCCAAAGTCTTAATTTTTGCTTCATTTCCGGTGAAACATTATGAATCCAGATGTCATTGAGGGCGACAACTCGACGCGGAAGCAATCAAATTTTGATTTGACAGGTATTGACTACCAAATCAAAACTAACTCAGGAATCAATGTCAAGTTTGTTTCGGCTCCGTTTAACAGATGGTAGCACCCAGTGATAACAATATTTTACATTAATTATGCCATCTGTCATCAAATAAAACACTTTTTGAACTACCCTCGTAAGAATATGCGTGTATTAATATTAAAAGACTGATTCAAAATATGTTTAACATTAACTATTGTTTATTTACTTTTTAATAAATGCTATTACATTAAAAAAAAACAATAGCCCTCGTGTTGCTTCTAGTGCGACGTTAATAAAAACTAAACTAAACTAAAACTACATTAAAAAAAAAAAAAAAAAGAATGTACATCCCGTAACATTTTTAAATAAATGACTTATTCAGGTAATGTGGGGGAAATGTTGGAAATAAACGCACTTATATAACCCCTTGTGCAAATTGAAACAAACTCGAAAAAATGAGAAAACTAAGAAGAAAAGCTATTTTATTTATATTTATATAAAAGCAAAAACTTTTGTACACAATATCATCTCCATGATTCTTTATTAACATTCGGACACGATTCGGAATGGATTACACTAAATTTTTGTAATCATTTATAATATTTGTGTCCTTGTACGACACATGAATTAGCGGCGTGATTTGCTTCTCCATAATTGAACAGTCCGTATTTAATAGACGATTCTTGCATATAGCTCAGAGATTCTCTATTGGGTTGACATCAGGAGAGTTCCCAGGACATTCCAATGTCTCAATTTGGTTCTCAGACATAAATTTCTTGACCATTTTGAACATATGGCACGGGGCTAAATCCTGTTGAAAAATTCCTGTTCCATCAGGGTATCGTTTTTTCAATTCTGGAACAACCTTTTTATCCAGATTAGTAATAAATTGTTGATAATGCATCATACCGTCAGCAGGCTGCAAAGAACCAACCCCATTGTAACCGAAACAACCCCAAAACATCTTTTGTGGGTGTTTAACAAATTGGTTAATGTGGCACTCATAATATTTTCGCCTGTCAATCTCCGCACATGCTGAGTTCGCTGGCCTTGGACAAAAAAATGGCTTTCGTCGCTAAATAGCACTTAACTCGCGAAATAGCACTTTCCTCCAATTTTCGACTGTCCAATTCTTATATTTTAACGCCCACAAGTAGCGCTTTTTCTTCATTGGTTGGATCCGAAGCTGTTTCTTCAGAGACCGAAAGGCTGGCCGACCGGCTGCAAGAAGACGCCTCCGAACAGTGGATGAGCTAATATTTATTTCATGCTCTAATAAATCTCTATTAAGTGCAGCACTAGTCTTTCGAGAATATTTTTGGCATTGCGTAAGTAGGAAAGCGTCATTTTTTGGCGATGTTTTCTTTTTTTCGGCTACATTGCCTTCTCTTCTATGGAAATATGAATTCTATTTCCTTATTTTGTTTTATAATAAGGCTCAAAGTAGCAATACTAACGTCAACTATCTTTGAAATCTCTCTAAAAGTCTTTGGCGTATGTTCGAAAAGAGTAACAATCTTTATATTCTTTCGCGGTGTCACATCCCTATCTGACGACAGTGATGTTATCATAATTGGAGCTTTCATCTACGGAAGCTCCTACGCATGCTCTCTCAGTACACCTCTAATTTGTGGAAACTGTTCCTAGGCAAAGGATTTAGTCATCCCACCCATATTTTAATATATTTTAGTTTGATTGTTGAAGAATAAGAGGAATGATGATAAAATTCAGGAAAAAAATAGTTTGTTTCTGTCGATTTGCACAAGGGTTTATATATATATATATATATATACTGAAAATTTATGAAAGAATAATTTAAAATATTTAAAAAGACAAAAATCCAGAAAGATATATATATATATTGTAGCGGAGAGAGAAAATTTCCACACTGCGGGAGATGCAACTCCGCCGTTGGATAAAAAGCAAGAGAACAAAGAGTAAGAACGTAAGATTATGAGAGAGTGTGTTTTTTCGCAGCGCAGCAAGTTACATCTCTGGGATTTTTCACAATAAACGTCATAGAACACGTGGGTAGAATGGAGGGATTTCGAGGGAATTTAAACGCAGACATAAAGTCTGGTAGGGATCATCCCTACTGGTTTGAAGCCATGGGATCTGCGTTGTCAACGAATTTTTAAGAACGCGTTATTACTTAAATTAAGTTAAAAAGTATTGGTACCAGGAAATAAGAATGAATGCTTTACTTTTAAATGAGAGAATGGGAAAAATTAGGAAATCAAATTATTACGAGAAACTAATATGAATTAAAGTTAAATCATTATATATATATATGAAACACATCAATCAATAACTCCCGAGACTAACCCAGAGATGGCGCTCGTAGTAAATCAGTAACCAGGTCTTTCTAGAGTACTAACCTTTGCTTGAAACGTGTCAAAATTTTAAGTCGATCGGACCAGAAACAGCTGAGTTATCGAGGTTGGGGTAAAGTCGTTTTGTAGTTTGTTTAAAAAATGGAAAAAACCGAGTTTCGTGTTCTGATAAAACATTGTTTTTTAATGAGTAAAAACACCGTGCAAGCGAAACAATGGATTGAAAAATGTTACCCGGACTCTTGTCCATCAAAAGCAACGATTTGTCGGTGGTTTGCCGAGTTTAAACGTGGTCGTACCGACACAAATGACGCGGAACGCTCGGGTAGACCTGTGGAAACCGTTACACCGGAAAATGTGAGTGAAGTGACAAAAATTATAATGAAAGATCGTAAAGTGAAGCTCCGTGAGATTGCTGAGATGACACAGATATCATATGGAAGTGTATTTACTGAAAAAGGTTTTTTGAAGTGAAGTGAAAAAGGTTTTTTCCAAGTGGGTGCCGCGATTGCTTTCGATGGAACAAAAACAGCAACGAGTTGATGATTCAGAAAGCTGTTTATTACTATTTACTCGCAACAAAAAAGATTTCTTGCGAGAAAAAAAAGGGGGGGAATTTTGGGGGGGAAGACAAAAAAGAAAAAATTTGGAAAAGCGTTGGAACGATTGTATCACCCTAAAAAGTGATTAACAAAAGGTGTTATGTTGATGAATAAAAATTTATAAAATGCAGTTTTCAATGTTAGACTCAGGAGTTATTGATCATTGTTATATATATATATGTATGTATGTATGTATGTATATACACGATTTAACGGTTTAAACGCTAGTAATAATAAAAAATATACTAACAACAGAACATTTCACTTTCAATCAAATATCTTTAAGCCAAAATGTTTTTTTTTTCTTGCACATTATTAAAGACTCGACCAGTTTCCCACAGAGTTTTTGTTCCTTCTTTCCATCAAAACTGTTTCAAATTATTTTTAAGAAATGTCATACTATCTTGTTATTTATAAATTAAACCTTTCTATATTTAATAGAATTTATATTAGTGAAATACAAGGGAATTTTTACAATGATAGGAATTATATTATAACGATAAATGAACATTTACAATGTACTCGTATACTAAAATTATTCTTTCATTTAAATTGAGTTTTTCATTAACAATTTTTAAAAAAATAATTAATGTATAACACAAAGAATTTGGATTATGTAACTAATTAGATCAAGGAGAGGATGATAGCGCCAATATGGTAATCACAGTATGTTGTCATATGTAATAAAAGTAAGAAAATATAATGCAATCAGTTGGCGAACAAAATATATTTTCCATTTCATTATAGGTGATCCCAAAATTCAGAAAAAAATTTCACTCTATTTTTGAAAAGTCTAAAATAACATTAAAAACTCACTTATGTTCGTTATTTACATGGACAAAAGCAATCCATATTACAAAATATATTAGAATAAACAGCAAAAGTGAAAAAATGATAATATTGTTAATAACAAAATTTTTACATCAGAGCTATATCTTTCAGGGTCACAAAATTAAGTGTACACCTTATAAAAATAGGGATTTTGCTACCATTATTTTTTTTTTTGATGATTCTATATAATAATTTTATTTCCTCTATGTATTATTATTTTATTTTCAAAAATAAAAAAAATATTTTAAATTTGAAAATGAGCTCCAGAACTGTAACTAACGTATAAATTAGGAAAATTGTAATTCTAATGGCCGAGGTCGGTAAATTTCCGGATGATATTGCAAAGGAAGTTCATCGAAATCTTGAAATGATTCAAAAATTATCCAGAAGTGTCAGAAATTTGGACTAATTGCAAATAAACCTGAAGGAGAGAGAAAAAGATAACTTTAGTTCGATGATCAATAGAATCATCATTAGAGATGTAAGAATAAATTTTAAGGTAAGCTCTGTAAAAATTGCATCATCTACTTTTACAGCAGTAGGAGGATGTATTTCTGCAGAAACAATTCCAAGTATATTCCGAGAAGCAAATTATAGTGATCACTTAGTTGAGAGGAAATCTTTTAGTTGAAAGGAAATAGAGAAAAAAGGATAGCATTTGCTAAAAATCTTACTTCAAAGCCTCAATATGTATAGAATAAAGTAATATTTAATAATGAAAGTTAATTCAATGTATTAGAAATTGATGGTCGATGGTATGTTAGACGGAATCCTAAACTCTGAACTAACAGGTCAATTAAAAAGTCCCCGACCTGACACATAGATGGCGCTACTAGAATTAAATCCATATGTTTTTTAGTTAGCCCTAACCCTCAAAAGATGCGTGTATAAATTGGACAGCTGTCGGATCATTAGCTTGTGAATTATAGCATTTTGAGTGAAGCAACTTTTGTTATTGTGAAAAAAATGGATAAAAAGGAGTTTCGCGAGTTGATAAAATATTGCTTTTTGAAGAGAGAAAATACAGTTGAAGCAAAAACTTGGCTTGATGCCGAGTTTCCGGACACTTCCCCAGGAAAATCAACCATCAAGGATTGGTATACTAAGTTAAGACGAGGTGAAATGAGCACCGAAGACGGTGAACGCCCAGAAGAGATTGTTACCGAAGAAAACATTAAAAAAATCCCCAAAATGATTTTGAATGACCGTAAATTGAAATTGAATGAAATAGCAGACACTCTAAAGATAT
>BMAW01125643.1:0-32105 GCA_019974015.1 Nephila pilipes | reverse complement strand
GTGTGTAATGATTTAACTTTAATTCAATAATTTCTCTTAATAATAATTTGAATTGTATACTTTAACCCATTCCCTATTGCAAAAGTAAAGAGTTCATTCATATTTCCTGATCCCCTTCCAAATTATCTTTTTATTTATTAGATCACGCGCTCATAAAATTTGTTAATTCTTTTTTCCCACGATCATAAATTTGTCAAAATAATCCTTTCAGACTCCTTGTCTATTATGATGTTTCCCCAGAATCTCTAATCCTTTAACACGTGTTTCCATGACTTTTTTTTATAATTTCCCCCATTATATAATGGGATACTCTGAAAATTAGAGCACTTTTTCGTCTCGTCATTGCACAGGCACTGCGGTTAAACCGCTCAAAATTTTCTTTTTTCTTCGGCCCGGCCGGCCGACCCTGCGCAGCGCTTACCTAAAATGAACAGTTAATAAAGAAAGTTGACCTGGAATATGACTCATATTCTTCATTGATTAAATTTTATTTTCAACTACAGCATGATTTAATGTCCTCAAGTAAATTCCTTTTAACAAGCCGGTAGGATTGACCTATTCGGGCGAGTGAATTTAATCATCATGTTTTGGCATAAAAAGCAGTTTTAAAGAAAACTCGTTTTTCGATCCTCATGTGTGTTTCTTCAGCTCTTCCGGCTTCGACTCCATTGAACTTTTCCTGGGCGCTCGCAGGAATCGCCAATAGCGTGGCCATCGGATCCTGATGCATCTCGAATAGCATGCCGCTGCAAGAGGAACACGGGAGGTGAGTGGCGTCAATGCGAGAAGCAACCTAATGCAGACCAAGTAAGCAGAGTGATACTCGACTACAAATTCTCACCAAGTGATGCATGAATAACCAAGAAGAAGAAAGAATCCTCTGAATCCTTCCAGTCGCCGCTAAGATGTTTTCAATTTGCTGAACCCGCGCGATTCTGTTTCCGGAATATCTTCGAGTTAATACAGCTACTATTATTGAATAACTATAGAATTAAGAGATTGAGCTATTAAATTCATCTGTAATATGACTCTTTTGGATTTAAAACACCTTAATTGTTTCTTTCACAATTTTTGAAGTAAAACTTGAATTAAGTACGTTTTTCTTTCCAATATTCTTTTTCTTTTGAACAAAATGCTGTTTGAGTTTTACGGATATCCATTTTTGATATCGATCTGAAATTTTTTTAAATTGGTTCTGATTTGAATTTTAAAATAGTGAAATTTTTAGAACTTTATTACAATAGTGTTCTGTTTTATTTAGAATTTTACATGTAATAAAATTTAAATATCTGTGATATCACTTTTTTGATATTTCACATATTTTTTTGAGAAAGTGAAACTAATCTGTCGCTTTTAATGCTATAAGGGTATATTAGTACTGAAATTATAAAATATGGTATTTTTTTTTAAAAAAAAAAAAAACATGTGATGATAGAATTGCCTGATGTTTTGTTTATTTAAAATTGTTATTGGTTTCATTTTTGATACTTAGTTTTTATGAAATATAAAAAGGTAACATATATATTTTAAAAAATTAATTAAATGGTTTTGAATGTTTTGTGAAAAGTACTATATCATATGTTACACATAATTCTAAAGTTGATGTATTCACTATGTCATTTATGTGTTAATTAATGTTATTAAGATAAAAAAAAATTAGTAAACAATTATAAAATAGATTTGTAAGGTGAAAATAACCCCAAAAATTTAGAAACCGAAAATGGAACCATTGATTCCCAGAACGAGAAAATGAAAAATGAACTTCATATTATTCCTTTTGATCTTGACAGTGGGATGAAAATGTGATTGTGGTTAAACCATTTTAATCAGGTATGTAACCAAAATTGTACAGATGAAGGCTGGAAACTTAAAAATATTTCAAACTTTCAGAAAGGCTCAGCATTAACTCACTACATAAATTCATAATTATAACAGATGGAAATAATTATTGCAAGATAGGTAGGGTAAGGCATGGGTTCCATTATTGTGAGCAAAAATTAGTTGGGCCCTTATTAGTAGGTTACTATGATTTGTTAGTCTATTATAAAATCTTATAGAAAGATATTTGATGTGTTTAATAATAGGAGAGATATTGAGATCCTTGTATATGATAGAATTTCTGACATACCAAGGTGAGTTTGTAATCATACGGATGATTTTATTTTAAAGGTCCTGTATTTTTTTAATGTGGGTAGGTGCGGCATGGCTCCTAATGGGGGAAGCATAAAGTAGGATAGGGCGTATTACTTGTTTATAAAGAAGAACTTTGTTAGCAAGAGTTAGTACTGAATTACTGCCTGTCAAAGGTATACAGTTATGGATTTTGACACAGCATTTGTCAATTATTGATAGTATATGAAGTTTGATGGTGAGTTTGGAGTCCAGGATAACTCCTAGGTATTTGACCTAAGAATCCCAAGAGATTTTATCATTAAAGAATTTGAGTTTTTTAATAAGGCCGGGGGGCGTGACCTTTTCTAAATAAGAGAAATTCAGTTTTATTGGTGTTTGCAGCAATCCTTCAGTGTGTTATCCACTCCTATATTTGTTTTAGATGATTTTGTAATTTATCCATGATGTTGATTGAATTTTTTCCTTGGGTGAGGATTGCTGCGTCGTCTGCGAATAAACAGAGGCTATGTAGGGACTCTGAGGGAAGTCATATGTAAACAAATTGTAGCAAATTGGGGAAGTTACAGATCCTTGAGGTTGATGGGTTTGTATATGAAATATAGTAGAGAGAGCATTACTAAGCTTAACTTGGAATGTTCTATCTTTAAGGTAGTTATTTAAGATAACTATTATGTAGGGTGGAATTTAATTTGATTAGTTTGAAGATCAATCCGTCATGCCAGAGACGGTCGAAAGCTTTGTGTATGTCGAGGAAAATACCCCCTTCCCGAGAATTGTTTGGAATTAAATCTTTCAGTAATGACATTTATAACCCGTTGGAGTTGATGAATAGTGCTGTGGTTAGTACGGAAGCCGAATTGCGAATCTGGAAGAATATTATTAGTGGAAACATGAGTAAATATTCTGATTAACAGGATTCATTCAAAGATTTTTTTAATGGAATTAATTAGGCTGAAAGATCGGTAGTTCGATGGAATGGAGTAGTTTTGGCCGGGTTTGGGGAAGAGAATAATAGTTGCATGTTTCCATTTTTGTGGAAAATGAGCAAACTTGAGACATTTATTAAAAAATTTTGTGAGATTAGTAAGTGCGTTGGGGGGAAAGAATTTAAAGGCTTGATTGTGAATGCCATCCTCTCCGGGGGCTTTCTTTTTGTTAAACTTTTTTATTATGGTAGCTATTTCAGAGGGGGAGGTGAGAAAGGGGGAAATTAAAATTGGTACGGACTTCAAGATAATTTTGAACTATTGATCCTGTTTTTTCAATATGATCAGCATCATATGGAGATGGATTTTCATGGAACGAGCATTCAAGATTATGGGCAAGCAGATAAGCTTTTTTTTTTTATCAAAGAATACCAGACCATTATTGCCTATTAGGGTGGATATTGTAGTATTTATTAGAAATTGTTTTGTCCATTTTAAAAAGGGAGTTATTTTCAGTATTAAGATGGCGGAGTAGATTTTGCCATTTTTGTTTTTAAAGGTATTGATTTCATTTTTAATTTGCTTTTTGAGGTTATTAATTATGGGCTTAAAAGGAGGGTATCTGGTGTTTTGCCATTGTTTTCTGAACCTATTTTTCTCTTTAATTAGGTTTCTGATACCCCCTGATGGGGGGGGGGATTCTAAGATGGGGTGTTTGGATGGATCTGGTATTGCTCACATGGTTTAATTGCATTTTTGATATTTGTTGTAAAGGATGTGATTGATTGGTCTAGATCAGATATATTATTAATAATGGGATTACCTTTTGTAATATTATATAGAATTTCTTGATAGCGGAACCAATTAGTAGTTGTTAGAATGCTAAAAGGTATAGGGAGAATTTTATTGAAATAGATGTCCATCAATATAGGATTATGGTCGCTTGCTAGTTCATTAACACTTTCGATATTGTAGAATGGTATGTTTTAGAGGATAACAAAATCTATTATAGAGTAAGTATTGCTATTGTAAGGAAAGTGAGTGGGTGAGTCGGAAGCAGCTATTTGGCGATTATTAGTGTTGCTCATAGTATGAATAATTTTACCAGATCTGATTGCCCTGCCTCTGTTCCAGGTCGGATGTTTAGCATTAAAGTCGCCTATTAAAATTCCAGTGGGTTTGTCTGAGAGGATATTGATTAATTCATTGTGGTTGATGAGGTTACGAGGTGGGGATGGTAAATAGTAGAGACTTGTGAAGTATTGGTTATCTTTGGTATTGATATGGATGGTGATATTTTCAGAGGTGGGGGTATTCTTAATAACCATATGATGATGAATCATATTTTTAATTAAGATTGCAATGCCTCCGACCCGATGGGTTGATCTGTCAGAACGGTATATATTATAATTTGGAATTTTAAATTTTTCAGAGGGTTTGAGATGAGTTTCCTGGACTTCTAGGATGTCTGGATTGTAATCATCTATGAAATTTTGATGTTCTCGTATTTTTGATTTAATGCCATTTGCATTCCAGCTTGCAATCAGGAGGGATAGGGGTAGTTTATTTAGCATATTGAATTTTAGAACCAGATGGACATCATACTACAAATGACTTGGAATGATTTTTCAATTTTTGAATATAAATCAAGTTTATTATCAGCGAATATTTGCCCTATTGATTTAAATTGTTGGTAAGTTTCCATTATTTTATCAAAATTTAAATTTTTGAATTTTTTAAAAATTTCATTAACGAAGGGACGATTTGAATGTTGGCTGTCATTGGTGGGTGCGGAGTTTAGGTCACTTTGGCTATTGGTGTTTTTAGCATTTTTACGTCGCTTTTCCAAGTAGTTTGTGGCTGGTGAGGGGGGGAGGGTTTGAAATTCATAGGATTTTTGGGGCAACCTGAGTAATTTGCAGTATGATCTCCACCGCAGTTACAGCATTTGGTTGAGGGGGGACTTTCAGGAGTTTTTTGGTGCAGCTATGAGTTGGATGATTATCTCCACATTTCACACATTTAAATTCCCTAGTGCAGAATCTAGAGTGGTGAAAATAACTTAGACAGCGATAGCATTGATTGGGTGTTTTTCTTTTTCGGAGAGGTTCAATTTTAACTTAAAGGAATCCAATATTATTGATTTCGAAATTTTTTTGTTGCTTTTTGTTTTTGGAAGTGTAACTAAAAATAGGGGGAGTAGCTGGTTATCTATTTATTTATTTATTTTTGGATTTTAAGTTATTACATTCATTGACTTTGAGATTATATTCAGCTAATTCCTGAATTATTTTAGCGTGGGAATAATTAACTGGGAGGCCTTTAATTATACATTTAAGGATTCTCTCACAAGGTAATTCAAATGTATGAGCTTCTAAATTCCTCTCTTGAACATGATTTTGTATTGTTCTGAATGCTTCAACTGAGGGTTGGGGTATTTCTAAACTATTTCTTTTAAAGTCACCTTTAAGCTTGCATTTTGTCAATTCATCACATTTTCAAGAGTTGCTTTCGGGTTGTTAATATTAGCTGAGATGATTGGAGGAAGGGTTGTTTAGCTTCCTCTTTAAATACGTCGGGGAATTCTAAGAAGTATTCTTCAGTCTTATTACTTTTTTTTTATTTTTAGTATTATCTTTACTAACAGCTTGATAATTGATTTCATCCATATCAGAGATAAAATCATCATTGCTCTCGATATGTGAATCGTCTTTAGAGATCTCAGATTATTTTTTGTTTAATGGAAGGTTAAATTCCTGTTTTTTTAAATTTTTTTGAGTTCATATCTGTCATTCTTTGGGAGAGTTAAACTTTCATTTACTTTTTCTTCGTGAATTTCTTTTCTTTACTTACTAACAGTAATGATGGTAGGAGTGGATTTTAACTTTTCAGTGCATTTTGAAGTGGTTCCAGAATCTAGGTTTGTAACGATCGGTTATTTCTATCCGACCCTTGTGCCATAGTATAAGTAAATATAACTAACTCTAAAAGTCAATAACTGATCCAAAGACACGCAAGTCTTCTCCAACTCATTTTTTTATTTATCAATTGCTATAATATAATATTTAATGTGTTATAACTTTGTTTGGACTCTAAGATTAGTCCACCAATTCAAATATCCATGAAACAATACGCCCTTACCAAACCCTTCCAGTTAGGGTTGCTTTTACCCGTCAAATCCTCTGCGATAGCTATAGCCAATAACTACTCTTGATATTATCGGCCTCTTGTTAGAAATATACTCAGAGTTAATCACACTCTTCCTCTATCCTCTAAATTTCCCTTTATTTACATACTATCATCATATCTGAATCACTTCACTTTATTTCCATCTGCATCTAATTAACATAATAACGTTTAATTTTGGTTGGGAAGAAATAGCTATTTCATGCAATCAGTATCAATTAAAGTCCCCAAGCTAGTGAAGAGAAAATCGTGACTACACCAAAATCACAGGTTTTTAAGTAGAGTTTCCAATTTGCCATTAGTTTCTTGTTGAGATTTTTCCATCTGTTTTATTTTGAGTTCTAGGTAGGGGACAGTATTATTTAGAATTGGATTTTTATTTTTAAGATGATTCATAATATCAGCTCGTACGTTATGATGACATAATTCAGTCTTCATAACGTACGAGTCCAACCATATTAACAAACATCAGCAAAATATTTTCTACACGTCAAAGCACGCATAAATCACAAGTTTTTAAAAGTGTACTTTCCAATCTTGGCATATTGTGTTTTTTGAAAAAAAGGGAACTGTGTCGACAAAACAGTCGACTTGGTTCTCCTTTTTTCGGTAAAAACGTCTTTTTTTTAAATGAATTTTAGTCCATATTGAGAATTTTCGTTCTCATTCTTCATTCAACTGATTCCACCTGGACAGGTATGAAGCAAACCAGTGAGCTTTGACCATCACACATTCGGAGACGTTCTCCTCTCCGTAGATATCTCTGTACAGTTGGTGGGGCAGAGTATCGCCCCACAACTCTTTGAATTTGAGGAGGGGATCCAAACTGACTGCAGAGATCCCGTTATCTGTAAACAGTTTTTGCTGGTCATACCCTTGTGACGGGTCTATCCACGACCTTGTCACTAGCAAGTCCTCTGGGGGAATTTTTACTCCTCCCGACAGAGATTGATTTATTTGTATCAGAGGACTTCCTCCTCCGAAGAGAACGGAGACATGCTAATTAAGATTTGATATCTGTATATATAGCGGGGAGAAGAGAAGTGTAGAGGGCAGAAGGCGGAGGCAAAGGGGGGGGAATGAGTGGGGATAGATAGATAGTATAGATTTCTGTTTGAATTGTTATGTAGATTTGTAGCTGAGCTGTCAATTAAGTTAGTATTTTAGAGATGTCGACCTTTCATTCCCTTCCTTCCCATCCGTCCGACAATATGTCAATATACCCTTTGACCGTGACAATTCCACCTTCACCCTGGTACAGGCAGTATTATAATCCTCGCACACAAAAGTCCCAGTGCTCAGGTGGGACGCTTCGAGGAATCTGCAATGGCAGGTGAAAGCAGTTGTTGATCTAGCAGTTGATCCTCCAATCATTCGAGTTCATCAAGAGGTAGGAATGGTCCACCGTAAGCGTTTGGACACCGTAAGCGTTCGGGGTCGGAACCTTCTCCTGGGATGCGAGCATTGGCAATCTCATTGGGCACGGGTTTTTCACCGAGGAACAAAAAGTTGGCTACGGCAAAGAAGGCTGCTCGAGGCATTGTAAGTGAATAAGAGCTCTAAATAAAAACCAGAATGTCTTTTTCTAATTACAACTCGCCTTTCATACCCTGCAGAAGCGGGTGTATGACGGGAGGATGCATCCACTTCAAAGCACGCATAAATCACAGACTTTTAAGAGGATACTTTTTAATCTTGCATTTGTGTGGTTTGGAAAAAAAAGGGTACCTAGTCGATAAAACAGTCGACTCGGTCCCCCTTTTTTTGCGGTAAAAACGTCCTTTTTTCAAAGAATTCAGTTCATACTTTTCGCTTCAATTTCTCGGTTGATGGTTTGTACCGACTCAGGAATTTGGCAAACCGATAGCTTTTCACCATCGTGCACTCCGAAATGTCTCCATCCTCTTGCACGTCGTCGTGCAGGTTTTCAGGCAAGGTTATATCATACATGTCCATGAATTTGGGCAAAGTATCCATGGATATTGTTTCTAATCCCATTGCCTGAAACAATTTGCTGGTCCACGCCTTTCACGATGACGAGGTCCTCCTTCCCTTGGGCCAGGTACCCAAATTTTTCATTCAAGAAAAACGGGAGATGCTGCATCGGCACACTTCCCGAAATTTGCTGAAGAAGGCGTAAGAATTCATTAATGTACCGGTTGGTCCTCTGATCCTTGGACATCATAGGCAAATCTCTGTGGTCCACTGTGATGACGGCTACCCGCGGATCACTTCCATCGATTGGGATGATGGCTAGAGACACTTCGACAGGCACGGGACTTCTACGATACTGAAACATGTTGGCATGGACGAAGAGAATGGCATGAGGCATGTTGAGAGAGAGCACTCTGAGTCAAAATCAGAATGTCTTTTGCTGCTGGCGTCTCGCCTTATATACTCTTCAGAAGCGGACAGATGACGTCAAACGACTTATCTGGCAGCTTATTGACCAAAGCTAGCTTGATGGGAGAGTTCTACATGTACCTCTAAGGCCCGTTTCCATCCTTGGGGACACGCGATACGCCATGGGATAGCGTCCTTCCGGTGCATTTCCCAAAATTCCAACCACGTCAACCAGCAAAAATAGGCCTCTGCCAACGTCATACAGGGCATCACATCTACGGAATAGGCATTCTGATGCTTGGGTTGAAACGCGTCCCCTACATGGCAGGACAGGGGATGACCGAGTTGGAAAGTGCGCAATTCCACACCCAGACCCCACGTCAAATCCAAATGACTCGTAAAGACGACCACCGTTTTTCAAAACATGTGGGGAATGTGAACGCTAAAGTTGGGTTCAAACAAAACGAGGTAAGGATAGTCGGATTCGTAATACTTGAGTCAATCCGGCCTCCCACCCACACTTTCAAAGACAATCATGGTTCAATGCCGACATTGTTCCAACAAAATTTGTAGCGAAGCTATCGTCTCAAGTCTTGTTTTGTCAAAAAAATGACACTTAAACAGTGGAATGAATATTCATTCCAAGCTTTCAGAAACACTTGTGGATTAATTTCAGAAATACTAATGAATAAACAATATTTTTGGGAGCAACAAGATTTGAAAGGCCTAATCTCAAGATTGGTGTTTTTTGGACAAAAAAATGACTCAAGTTTAAAGTATTAATCATTTTTACTTTCAAAAAAATTTATAAAAATTTAAAAAGTTTTTTATAATCAATCCAATAGATAAGATTAGTTTGAACCCAATTTGACTAAAATTTTGTTTCATCACAATTGCTTTTTAGCATGAAGAAGTTTAAAGGAACGTCTGCTTCCATGGTCAAGCTGCATTCGAAATCATTCAAAAATGATAATAAATCCTCTTCGTGAAATATGGGTGGTACGATGTTAAACACCTGGGGCTCGCTGGTGTTAGTTGGAGTGGTAGGAATCTTCTTAAGAACCGAGTATTCATCAAACATGAGTTCCGAAAAATATCCAGGTACAAACACCATAAACATTAAATCATCGTACACTAGGCCAGCCATCAGGATATGTTCAAGGGTAGACACCGGTACAGTAGTCTCTGGTTGAGAAGGAGAGACATGCACAGGTTCAGATGCAAACACTGCAGCTATTAACTCGTCAAATACTTGGTCACCTGTCAGGGCAGGTTCAGGTTCAATCACAGGTGCAATAGTCTCTGGTTGAGAAAGGCTGATAACCACAGGTGCTGAAAGAGATACCACCTCTGGTTGAGGAGTGTTTGAAGATGAAGACAGACGTACAATTACAGATGATGGATGAGGACTGGACAACACCGTCTCTATTTGGACTACCATCCCAGGTTCTGGTGGAGAGGGATACACTGGTTGAGGTACAAGCACGGCCGTGACAGGTTCAGGTGTCGGGGGTCTCTAAACCCATCTCATAGCCGGGGGGATCCAAATTTTCTTATATCGGCTGGGTACTTCGAATGGATTTTTCACCATCGGTCCTGAAAAATGCCTTTTGACCAGGGAGGTGTTGGCAGGTCTTTGCTCTGACGGTGGATGGGCAGGTGTCGGAGGAGGGAGCTTGTAGGCCTTTTAGAGATAGTGCTTCGCCTTTCGAAAATCACCCAGACGAAAACCATTTTACAAGAAGGTGGGCAAGACAGTTTCTGGCACCACATCAAAGGCAAAGACAGTCTTTTGAATAGTTATCAAAATGTAGTGCGTGGCAGCATGGATGAGATAACAGGTATGCGGTTCCAACACGGTCTGATGGTACAGCATCTAGTCATAGGGTTCAAAACTCCTCCGATATAAGTTGGGTTGCACTCGACTCTTGCGAATGGAAGGTGGAAACTCGTAGATGAGCACGAGAATGCTGGTAGCTTGGATCAGTAGACCATGCCCTCATCCACCTTTCTGAGGCCAAAGACAAAGTAGCATTTTACAATAAACAAGCTACTGTAAGGAATGTCCACATTTTTGAATGTTCTATCGGGATTTCTGATCAGTCCTTGCGAAATTTTGTCTCACTGGACCACATCGGGGACATCCTAGCCTCCATCATTGTGCGCTTGACTCAATCTTGGCCAAGGTTAATTTGAATCGTTTATTCCTTTTACCTTTCCATTTTCTTCTTGCCACCGACTCAATCTTAGTCACGGTGAATTTGAAATATGTACTTCTTTTGCCTTTCCATTCTTTTCTTGCCACCGGGTTTAATTACGTTTATTCTGTTTCTTTCCAACATTGGTTCAACATATTTCTTGGGTCTATCAGAGCATACTCTCCTCAGGTGGCACTATTAGGAAGAACTTTGTGTGTTCTTGTCTTCCTGTTCACTTTACTTCAAAACTTTTTAACGTTGTCACAAGAAGTTTTTTAATAAAAAGGAAAAGGAAGAGGTACACGAGTTAAAAAAAAATATGTTTGAGGGAGGTTGGAACCCTTCTCATATGACCTCAAACCCTTTTCAAATGGCCACTCTAAGTGTCTCCTTGTCCAACGTTGGCAAGGAAAGGAACCCAGAAAAATGGGAGAATGTGCCAAATGACTGATCACGAGCTATGCTCCTTTACAGCCTTTCAACACATTCTCAAATTCTTCTGAGAGGAGGGGCTTTTCAATCTTCATAAACCATGGGTTTGGAACACCTGCACAAAGGACAGGTTTTGTTCCGTGTCACGTGTTCTAACAAATGTGCCAGAGGTCCACTGAATGCCACCATTCGAGTGATAAGGGTTCCCAAGTATGAAACACGTGCAAGATGTCAAATGAATACATCAAGTCTTTGAATGAGGTTTGGCCTAACGTTGGCAAAGGAAGGAACCCTTCCAAAAATGGGAAAGTGTGTCAAACGATTGGTCAGGAGCTATGCTCCTTTTCAGCCATCCAACGCATAACATATTCTCCCATTTTTCAGGGGACAACTCCCCCCGTTCATGTACCATCATCATCAAACAGTAAGGCACTGGGGTGCCTGCAGAGCGGACAAGTGTTGCTGACGCTCAGGTGCCTCATCAGACACTGGAGATGGATAACGTGTCCACACGCGATTTTCTCGGCCCAGTGTATCGTTTATAAGCAGATGGCACAATTCTTGAGAATTTCAAAGATTGTGTTGGGCCATTTGTTTCATTAAATGGAATCCAGTACCGTTTGAGACAACTTGATCCACTGGGGAACCGTTTGGCGTTTGTAGGCTCCCAAGCCACGAGGGCCAACAAGTATAATTTGGGGTTTCCATATTCCGTTCAGATGGCCTGCAAAAAGGCTTCATGCCGCTTTTCGACCACTTCTTTCCTATCATCATTTTCAAACTCTGCAAGTTTCAAGTATACGAGTCGTTGGAAATCGACTACAACGTGCTCGTCGTGATCGGGCAGCAACTCTCCCAACTACGACAAGATGTTCTCTCGGTAAGAGGTGACGGGCAAAATTTCGGAAGACTCCAAGAGGCTTAATTGTTGCCTAAGCTCCACGAAAAAAATCCATAAACTCGGTGAGGTTGGGACGTCAGTAGTTGAACTCGACATAGCAAATTTTTCTTCGTCTTTCATCTTGCAAAGCGTAAGCAATAAAATAATGTGACTCGCTGCGGAGCCTGCTTTTACAGAGAGAGTCACGTGGCAGTGGCTTTTGATTGGTCCATGCCACTGATAGAGGTCCCCAAGCATAAAAAATGCATAAATTTTAAGGGGGAAATACGTGTGTTCTGATACATTCAGACATTGCATCTGAGCAACTTTGATTACGACCCCCGAAATATGGGAAACGATTCTTTTCCCATGTTTCTGGGGGTTCATACATATTTTACAAGTATGATTATGTGTATGGTTAAAAAAAAAGAAAAAGGCACCATTGACATTCACAGTTTTCTTATTGCAACATATAAAGATTGGTTACAAAAAATGATACACATTTTTATTGAAACATTTAAAGGTTGGTTACAAAGGAAACGACTGGAATACATTGGGTTTGGTCCGATGAAACCCACTAAATTTTGGGAGGATGATTTGGATACAATATGACAAAGTCTCCCTCTTCGGTTTTCATCTGAGTGGTCTCGATCGTCTCTTTTCTCTATAATAAACGCACATCCTCCTCGGAGGGCTATGATTTCACAACCTTCTTTGGGATGCTATAGGGTGGTGTCTATATGGGTCTCTTTTGGTAGCAGGGAAGGAAAGGAGTCGTTTCCACAGGTTTCAAGACGATGGGCTCAGGAGGAGATGGTTCAGGAAGGATTTCAGGAGGGGTAGGAATGGTTTCCAGAGGAGTAGGAATGGTTTCAATAGGTGTATTTATTATGGAATCCTCTCAGGATGAGTATGAATGGTTTCAGGAAGTGTATCTGTCCTTTCGGGAAATGGCAAGAGAATAATTTCGGGCCTCCTCTCAGCAGGTGCGTCATCTGGAGGGACGTAAACCAAGTCCAAGTATTGAGCCTCCAACGAACGCTATTGTTGCACCTTGTCAACAAAATCCTGGATCCACGAACACGAGCCATCGTGTTCGTGGCACGCCAACACGATGGGAGATGGGAGATATCAAGGTGGGAGATTTTTTGAAACTCTCCACAAAAAAGGTCCTTTACTTGTGTCACAAAGGCATACCCAATGTTCAATGCCTTGGCAAAACTGGAATCCAATGAGACATTTTCAGCAGTTAAAATGTTGTACACCACATCCAGAGGAACCAGTTGATTCCTTTTGGTGATAATGGAGTAGTCCTTGGGGAAAGGCAAGACATCTTTGCCCTGAACAGCCACGTGTTAAAAGCGTTTGGCAAAGGAATACACGTCAGTCTTTTTTTCTCGGTGACTAAACAGTTTGGACTGAGCTCAAAAATTTTTTTTCTCGCGAGCCTCATGTTTCATTTTCAGCTGGATGCACTATTGCAAACCTGTGTTATTTATTCAACCAATACATACCATGTATGACTTATACTCTGGTACCTTCGTGTTTAACCCTCTAAGCGTTTCACACGCTTTTTTCCGTGCTGTTCGAGATATTCCGAAAGCGTTTGCGCCGTATAATCCCGTGTGGCTGTGAGCGCTCCTAAAGCGTCAGAGCCGTCCTTTTTCGCCATCACAGGATGTATTCGAGATCATTTGCGCCGGGTTTTTCTGCAATTCCTTTCCCCCCTTTTAAAAGTTTTACATCTTGTTAGATAATTGGGGAGGGTTGCGGACACACAATGAACTTTGACAGAAAATTTTATGGCTCACAAGGGAACCCCACTCTTGCCCTTAGGGTTAAGACATTTTCCATTGAGACATTCGTTCAAGAGGGGAAGGGGAAGATTTCCTTTCAAGTGTGTTTGTCGGTCAACTTGAGTTGAGATTTTATTGGATTTATGAAAGAAATGCATCCTTTGACCTAGCTTTCGATATAAAATTTTTTATTTAAACCAATCCAAAAACGCTTTAAAGTTCAATCAAAAAATTAACTAGATTTTATTCCTATTTTTTAATTAATATTCATTTGGAATCTTAACAAATTTAGATAGAGTATTAAACCTACTTTTTTTATATTGTTGGACAAATTACTTTTTCTATGTTTTCTTTGATTGCTAAAAATTCACCTTTTTTCCCCTCACTTTAAAATTATCAGATAGAGTTAAGTTTTTATATTATATCTATAAATCTCGAAAAACATCGCTAAATATATATCTGTAAAATGTTTGTTTAAATACAGAGAATGTATGAAAACAATAAATACGTTCTATTGTTTCATTTGTGTTACTTTATTCACTACTTTCAGTTTTTAAAATAATATTTATTTCCTAATAAAGTGTCATAAATTAAAAAAAAAACAACGAACGAGTCAAAATCAGAAACGCTTTAAGATTTTCAATTATTACAAATGAATAATTTTTAAGCTTCTGTATTTCTTTACTTTTAAAAATCTCTAATGCATGAATAAAAATAATACCAAAAATTAAACTTTTTTTTTAAATCTATTAGTTTTTTTTTTCATAATTTCAAAGCCAGGTATTCAGGACAGCTTACGCATGATACTCAGTTTTGTAATGTTAAGTTTCGAAATACATCCGAATTTTAAATAACTGAACTACATCTTCCCTCAAAGAGAAGAAGAATGTGATTTCCCACTCAAACTCATATTTTTGAAACTTGATTTTTGAAAAATTATTAATTAATAGCGTCTGCACACATTTATATTTGTTCATACGTGTAAGTATCAACTGTACTTTTGCACAGATACTTTTGATTGCTAATTATTTGAAGATTCAAATTTAAAAAATATTTATATGTGTAAAATCCTTTATAATTTATCTTCTGTTAAAGGATAATTGAAGTAGATGTAATTAAAATCCGGACATTTTTCGTAATCTTAACATTATACAACTAGGAATTTTACATAAGCTACCCTGAAAATCTGCTTTTCAAATTACATCAAAAATATTTATGTATGTTACATACAAAGTTAAAAATTATTAATCACAAAAATTTACAATTCTATGAAAATTTAAAATATAAAATTCAAAATTTAATAAATTTCATCGCCAGCATATTTTCATATATTCCGTAAGTTTTTTACATATCAGTTAAAAACCGCACGTCATTAGCAAAAAATATGCTGAACAATTTGATGAATATAAAATAAAAATTTTACTTGGAAGCAAAGCTGAGATGCTAAAACTTCGGTATACAAAAATTATGAGCATATCTACAATAGTTTCTGAAATAATTATTTTAAAATTCAGTTAGAATTTTGTTCGTTATATTATACGTAATATTAAATAAAGCGTCAACATAATAAAGTAATAATTTGATGCATTCACAGATTATTAAAAATAGATATAAGTGACATTATTGCAAATGTTAAAAACTTTATAATTTTAAATTCAATTATAATTTTAAATTCAATTATAATTTTAAATTCAATTATAATTTTAAATTAAACTGTACACTGTTATATATACACAATATTGTGTTTCACAAACAATTTTTTCTCAAATAACAAATTGTTCTGAAAGTAGGCATTAAGGTACTTTAAAGACATGTTGTTTTGTTTAAGCATTTAATATAAAATTTTTTTTTTCTTATGTGTCTCTGATATTTTTAACATTTGTAACAATTAAAATTATTGCTTATATACGATTCTTTGCATTTTTTTGTAAATTGAATGAACACTTTGATTACAATTTTGTTTATTTGAGAACATATGAACACTGATTTATTTTATTCATGAAATACAAGTTTGAATAAATTGACTCTTTTTGCATTTGTTTTAAAATATGTATATTATATTGAAATTTAAACTACCCAAAATTATACCTGATTTGTTATAAACAAATTTTTGATCTAATAAACACATATAACTCTTTTTTGGTACAATTTGTAAAATGGACTAAAATTAATAGATGAATATTATTTTTACATATTGTGAATATTTTGCACTGAACTTAAACATATATTTTAGTCCCTTTAAGGTTGGAGAAGCAAATCGTAAGCAATTTTGCATTCAGGTTGATATTGAATATAAAAAGCTCCTCGGCTATTCAAAAGTAAAGGGGTTTACATTGAAACCAGCACACACACAGAGCACAAATAGAGTGCATTTTGAAATTATATGATCCGCTTCGCTCAAGTTATTTAAATTTGGAAAAATACCTTAAATTTTGGAAAAAAAAACAAAACAAAAACAAAAAAACATCACCCTTTCAATAGATCAAACCATACATTCTCTTTTCTTTACAGCCAGACATCATTTTTCTATAAAACTACCCAAGAAATTAAACATCATAACATTTCAGCTACAGTTTATTTTATTCCAATATAGAATCGAGATATGATGATAAATTCGTACCATTAATACAAAAGAATAAACTAACAATTCTGTATGGTTATATTCCTGGGATTAAGGATACATTTCTAAAATTTAAAATTGCTTACAAAATTTGTTATGAATTCTTTGAGGAAATGTCTGTCAACTTCACTGTGTTTTAAGTGTACTGTTTTGAAATACAAAATTAAAAGGGAAAAAGTTGGTAAGGTAGAGAATGGTAAGAATGGTAAGGTAGCTAAGGTTTCTTTCCTTCTTTCTTTCTTTCTTTTTTTTTTTTTTTTTTTTTTGTTTTCTAAAACAGGGCCTATGAATAATAAACAAAAGCAACAATTTTTTAAATATAACAAATAATGAAAAAAATTAATGACTTGACCGTGATTGTTTTTTATTGCAAAGTATTTTTACGTCTGCAATAATTTCTGAAATCATCAACATAATGTCTTCTTCAGCATCCGATCTGTTTCTGTATTTTGTTTTTGTCTCAACGTACAAAGAGAAAGATTTTTCGCATATATAGGTTGAAACATATGATATTAGATGTTTCACAACTCTTACGGCAATTTCATGATATTCTTTTCTATTGTCAATCAAAAAATACATAATATCATCTTAACTAAATTTTATTTTCAATTGAGTGTATATCAATTTGATATATCAATCAAACTGATATACACTCAATTATTTCTTTTGTTGGGAGTTTGGAGGTTTTCTTCTTTTATTGGGTTTAGTTTAGTTTTTTCTTATTAACGTCGCACTAGAAGCAACAAGAGGGCTATTGGCAATGGACCTCGTAATTTTGAACTTCAATCAAGTGCAGAGGACTACACCTGAGCTGGTACCCCCTCTCCTAACTTCCACACCACACCAACTTCTTTTATTGGGAGTTCAGTGAATTAAAAGTCTTAAAAAGATTTTGGATCAAAGATAATTTTTTATTTTGAACAGGATTCAAAAAATGTTTTTGGCAGATCTGATATATGTTTGACGAAACTAATTTTTACATTTTTATCGGGATCAGCGTTACCGTCCACTAAAATATTATGCAAATTACTAAAGCATTTAATATTATCTTTCAAAATAAATTCTGTTCAAAATTTCAATTTTAAAATAGTGGTGCCAATTTTACTTCATACCTTGAAAATAATGAACAAGTGTGCATTCTTCACCTGATCCAAAAAATGCCTAAATATGTGACCTAATGCGTCTCGATTACTGTATTTGAAACAAGTGCCTTTAACGAAATTTAAGATTTTATTTTATCCTTAAAATATTTATTGATATTTATTTTTACAAGCAAACTGCTTCTGAGAATTCAATCTTCTATAAAAATTAAACTTTTATGACAATTCTGGCGCTTTGATTAAGCAAATAGTGCTTGATAGCAAATACTAATCATTAATTTTTTTCAAAACATGCAAACAATTTTGTATTTTCTTAGTCTCTTATTCAACAATGAATATAGGGTGCTTTTTCCCGGTTAAAATCGTAATATTAAAATAAAAAAAAAAAAGGTTTTAAAAATGACAGAAAAAAAGAATTTTTCTATTGTTTGAAGCAAACAAATATTTTTCAACTATGAACCCACCAATTTTTATCAAGCTATATTTTTTTATTCTTCATTTGTTGGAACGCTTTTATTGAAACTCAATAGATCGGGCGAACATCTTCCAAGTTCTGATCTGTGAATAATCTGAACCCCATTCCTGCTTGCTTGTAGCCTGCCGTACAAGATTTCCCCTAGGCAACGAAATCGCTTATCTAAGTGTCGGATCTAAGCAATTAAAATGCCCATCCCAAGGGGTTGTGTCGACCACCCGCGTCATAAAAAGGGGGAAGAACAGGAGGCTCTTGCATTTTCGAAGAATTTGTGAAGGGAAAGGGAAAACTTTTCGGGACCTTTAGCTGTGCCTAAGTAGATCGCTTTCGGTATAGCTTTACACGAAAAAGTAAAACGCTCGGAGGGTTAAAAATGTAAATTGTTTTTGTTCAAACACATGGATTTTGGGACCATATTCTGGTAATTTATTTCATAAAACTGTATGAATTGTTTTTTTTTTTTTGTTCAAAAACACACCATGTTTTGGAGCATACTCTGGTAATTTGTATCATAAAACCAAAATATTTCAAGATTTTAATTGAAACTTGCCAGTTTTTGTTTGTTTGACCAAATTTTATTTGAAACGCACTAGATATTGTGTGTTTGACTAAATTTTATTTGAAGCACACCAGATTTTTGTTTGACCAAATTTCATTTCAAACACACCAGTTTTGTTTAATTGACCAGTTTTATTTCAAACACACCAGATTTTTGTTTGTTTGACTAGTTTTATATAAAACTCTTTTTTGGACCTTACTCTGGTAATTTTTTTCATGAAATCTTAAGAAGTTCTGATGGGAATGCCCCTCTACGACCAAGAGCCATTACATTTACCATATTTTCTTATGATCCTTTTATCCGAATGTTGGTAAATTTATGACACGTTTTTACGGTAACACGATACAAACATGTATACTAACCATACGAACGTGGAGAAACATGGGAAAATGGTCCTGTATTATGGTTAAGAAAATATACAATATGGAGACGGATCAAGTGATACAAACGGACGTGGAGAAAGGTGAAAAATACGTAATAAAAGTAATTGCATTAAGTGCAACAAACGGGCGCGGAGAACGTTAAAAATATTTGAATTAAGTGTCAAAAACAAACGCAGAGAACGTTGAAAATATTTACATCAAGTGCCACAAACGAGAGCAGAGAACAGTAAAAATTTTGCAATAAGTGCCACAATACGTGGAAAATGGCAAGAAGTTTGTATTAAGTGCCGCAAGACGCAGATATCGGTAAAAAATATTTCATTTTAACACTCAAAGTTCCTGTAAACAAAAAAATTATTACATTTTAAAATTTTTTAAAAAATCCAGGTTTTGAGCCAATTTTGGAAAGAAACATGATGAATGATGCTTAAAAAGCATGTCGAATGAAAGACAAATGGGGAACGACCCAGGGGAAACAATAACATACGTTTCATGCTTGGAGACACGTGTCTATAAAAAAGGACCAATCAGACGCCACTTCCTCCTTGTGTCTCCCTATAAAAGCAGGCTCTGAGGGAAGACGCATATCATTCCCTGCTCATCATGCGAGACGAATAACTCTTTGCCCTGCTCTTGGTGCGTTACCCAGATCCCGATATTGCAGAGTTTAGAGCGTTCCTCAAACAGTTTCGTGTTCATCTCAACAGCTTACAACCCCCCGGCCACGTATTGGTGGATTCGTTTTCGACGTAGCGAGACGACATTAAGGTCCTGTGCAACCTGCTCTGCCCCGACGGGACGATTGGACACGCATCCCTTGTAATATTTTTACGAGCCCGTGGTCACAAAAGATTCCGTGGTGGAAACGATGGCCGAAGGAGATCACGGAGCCTTTGTGCGAGCCCTCTGGACCGAGCTCTTGAAGCCCGACTTGTATCGAAAGGCCGCCGTAGTCTGGCATCGGTGTGGACCGCAGGACCTGAGTCAATGGCAGACGCTGGGATGAACGGCAATGGACTATTTGTACAACTCATCCTGCACCTGTGTTTGTAACTCCTCCATCACCTGTGTTGACCACTCCTTCTCAACCAGACTATTGCACCTGTAGTTTCCCCAGCTGTACCTTAATCTACCCTGACAGATGACCAGGCATACGATGATCTGTGGTGTTTGCACCTGGGGATTTTTAAGAACTTTAGTTTGATGAATACTTGGTTCCAGAGAAAATTCCTATCCCTCCAGTCAACCCCAACGAGCCCCAGGCGCTTCACACCGTACCACCCATATTTCACGAGGAAGAGCAGTTATCCTTTTTGAATGGGTTCGAAAGCAGATTGGCATTGGTAGCAGATATGCCATTAGACTTGACCGTGCCCAAAAGCAGTTGTGATTACATTAAAAGTTGTAAATCTTATCAGATTGGGTTCGAACCCATCAGATCAATGGATTTGAGTTGTAAAAATTTTTTTTGCTTAAAACAACTTTATAAATACTAGTATATTTTTTTTGTAAATAAAAATAATTATTACCTGAAACTTGTGTAATTTTTTTTGTGCAATATAAAATAGCCAGATGTAAAAAAAACTCAAACCGTTGGTGAAGAGCTTATTTTGCCAGCAGCAATTGAGATTGTAGAAAGTATGTTTGGAGATAATTTTTCAAAACAATTGCAGTCCATACCTCTTTCAAATGATACTGTTGCTCTTCGAATTGGTGATAAAGCTAAAGATGTACAGTGTCAGCCTTTCTCGAAGTTGCGTGACAAATTGTTTTCAATACAACTTGATGAAGCAACAGATAGGTAATAAAGATGCTCATTTCATTCTCTGTGTTCGATTTTGTGATATTATGTCAGTAGTAGAAGAACTACTTTTCTGCAAACCAATAGAACTCAAAGCAATAACGCTCGATTATTTGCTATTTTAAATGATTTTATGAGTGAGGCAAACATAGAATGGAAAAATTGCATCGGAATGTGCACCGATGGAATGTCCGGATGATTCTAAAGTATACAAGCACTTGTAAAACAAAAATCGCCTCAGTGTGTCTGGGTACATTGCATGATCCACAGAGAAGCTTTGGCTTCCAAAAAATGAGTCCTGGTCTGAATATTGTGTTAACTACTGTTGTAACCGTAGTAAATTATATCAAAATGAGACCCCTGAAATCAAGAATCTTTTCCGAACTTTGTAAAGACATGGGTACAATACATTCAGGGTTACTATTTTAGTGCGAGGTAAGATGGTTATCACGTGGGAAATTCTTGCAACGTGTTTATGAATTAAGAGAAGAAATCGCCATTTTCCTAGAACACGAAAACAGATCGGAAGCCAAGAATTTTCGCGATGGTTTATTTGTAATGAAATTGAGCTACTTGGTCGATATATTCGAGAAATTAAATAGCTTGAATCTTCAACTCCAAGGAGAAAATACACATATGTTGGATACGAGTGATAAAGTTAATGCTTTTTGTAGAAAATTGGAATTGTGGAGCTGAAATATATAGCAAAAAAACCTAACAATGTTTGCCAATGTGAATGATTGTACTATAATTTACATAGCTGAAGAAGAACACGTGAAAGTTGTTTTTGCAACCATTGAAAACCATTTAGTCATGCTGGCAAAGAATTTTAAAAGGTATTTTCTTGCTGACGACAAACTGATAACAAGTTACGAGTGGGTTAGGGATCCATTTCATAAGACTCCCTAAGGACTCTCAATTAATGAGGAAGAAAAATTCATAGAATTCACGATAAGCGGAGAAACCAAAAGACAATTTAGGGATAAATTACTATTTGAATCTTGGTCAGGAGTAGAGGATTATTTTTCTGCAGTGAAAAAAAAGGGCATTTCGCATTCTATTACTATTTTCAACATCCTACCTTTGTGAAACTGGATTTTCTGATGTGGCTTCTTTGAAGACAAAATATAGATCTCGGCTAAATATAGAAACAGAACTGAGAGTGGCTATTTCTAATACTATGCCTTCCCTCGAAAAACTTTGCTCTGCAAGACAGGCCCAAGGAAATCACTAATAATTATTAAATTTGTTTTTAATTTGGTATGTTTTGATTAAGTTTTGATTTAGAAGTTTTTTTACTTTAACCTTTAGAATTTGGCAGATTCTAAGTTAAAATATCCCTTCCACTAGGTGCTTTTAGGATTCAGGAAAAATTTTCCTTCACCCGCTAGGAACACTGGGAAGCTCAAATTCGCCGCATGTGGTATTGTTGGTTCATTTAGTTACAAAGGAGAGATAGTAAGGGTTGCTGATTTTTAGTCAGTAATCATTCACGAGAAAGAAAGATCCAAATATTTGGCGCCTTATCATATTAGAATTTTTTTTCTGATTTCCTGGTTCCCATTTTTAATTGAATGACTTGCAAACTTTCAAATGCATATTTTGATTTTATGAGTATTGAGAATTTTTACATATAGACGCATGTCTCTTTTTAAGAAAATTCCAAAGTTTAAGAATATGTTTTCTAGAGTTTGGTGTACAACATTTCCGAAGTACTAAGAAAGTAGAATTGATATGATTGGCATGTTGACTAGAAATCAAGTAACAGTAAAAATTATCTTACATATTACTTTTATTTGCTCCGAATTGCTAAGCAAATTGCTAAAAATAACTTATTCTGAAATAAGATATTATTGTATTATTTGCTTAAGTATGAGATATATTGATGAAGAATTTGGAGCAGTATTGGCTAATATCCCTTAAGTATGAGAAAAATATTATAAAAATGTTAATAAGGCCTTATCTAAAAGTTATATGTCTGTTAAAATAACATTAGAATTTTTAAAAAGTTATTCTATTTTTGTAAAATGTTTTCATGTTACATGACAGTTTTAAATATCGAAAAATTTATCATAACTTAGAGTTGTGCATTAAGTAAACTAACATTTTCAAAAAAAAAAAAGTAAGCGATAGCTATACCATATTACTAAAATATTTTCTAGAAGCAAGTACGTTCAAACAATATTAAATTAAAAGCTTCTGTAATCTCATGACTACACTCTCTGAGAGTACGATAGTTCAATCATAAACTCGTAATAATTGCTTATATATATGAAGGAATCCCGACTGGATCCGCCATAAACTTTGTAGATATTGGGGTGATGGAGATTGTTCATCCGGAATCTACGATGGTTTGCTCTTATGCAAAGGGCTAGTTGTCTAGGGGGGTAATTTCGGATTCCATGTAATGTTGTTGATGATATTCAAGGATGAAGCTTGCAGTAGCTTTACTTGTTTATTAGGAGAGATGATGAAGAATGAAAAATATTTACAATATGATATATATACAGGTTGTAAACAGTTCTTCCGAGACGGATAGATGGCTGCCTCATTTAACCCATATTGGCGATGGGCGATGGAACGCGCTCGGGCGTTTGAACTTTACTTCCGACGCGGGTGGCGAAGGAGAAGAGAAGCAGAAAAAGTGGCGGCAAGAGTGAGAAGAGAGGGAGAGTGAAAACGAAGTGTCACTTAGTTTTGTTCTGGAATAGGTGGCGCTGCATGAGCTTATCTCGACTCTGATTCGTGGCGATATCTATTGAGTATCGGAGGAACTGGTTTTACAGTAGATTGAAAAAATAAAAATGAATTATTTAATAATTAGATGGAAAATCCTACACACACACATATATATATATATATATATATATATATATATATACTATGTTCTCATTATTGCAACTTACACATTTAATTACCACATTGAAACCATGTAATTAAAAAATAATACCTCACGTTTTCAAAATTGTTCGACGAAATATGTTAAAGAAGGAGAAAAACTTTAAGAACAATGTGATTTTACTTTTCAAATTTGCGCCCTTTTAATGCACAAAAAAATCGATGTACTCCGAATAATTTGTGATCAAATTGATTTGATTTTTTAATAACATCGCATTTCAATGCAATAGGAAAGCAAATGGTGACGGACTTCGTAAATTTCAACCTTGCTCAAGCAATGGGGACAGCACCCACTCACTAAACTTCCACTCCACACCAACATAATGACTTAGAATCTCGACAGATGTAACAGCCGGTTTTCAATTGAACAGGACTCGAACTCTCGGCTACGAGTTTGCGAAATCAATACTTGGCTACCGCGTCCCTTTTGTGTTTAAATGTTATCAAGTGAAATTTAAAAAATAATTGTCAGCTTAATTGAACACGTTTCAAAGCTACTGAGTAAATCTCAAGTACGACAAGTAAAAGCAAAACTTTCAATTAATTCATGTATTCCAACGAAAATAATGTGTAATACTTTTTTATATCAAATCTTTCTATGAATATTTAATCTTAAATAATAAAAAAAATGTATTAATTTGTTTGTTTTTAATTTTTTTAAATTTTTGTTTGTTTGTTTCTAAAAGAAACTTTTATCTTAAATTGAAAAAGTTATTTTAAGCAATGCTTTTGAAACACTTGTTTTAAAAATGTAAAAAAGTGAGTTCTACTTTTTAAAATTTTTGGCTCTTAAAAGAGCCTTTTTTTTTTTTTTTTTTTTTTTTGTTTATTTTTCCTGTTTTCTTATTAAAAATGTATCAGATTTTTTTTTATTCAAGCTTTTGTTTTTTATTGGTTTACGTGTTAAGAGATTTTTAAATAAATTGTGTAGTTTTCTTCGAAACAGTTCTGATTAATACAAAGAGCCACATTGCATGCCTTACAAATAATAGTAGTTCTCTTTTGTATTTTCTTTTTCTCACAATACGCGCACCTTCTTCTTTTCTTTTCGTCAATTGGACAATGAGAAAAATTATTATCATTTATCTTTAATTTTTTTTATTGTTGAAGGATCTGTATTTTTAGGATTTATTTTTCTTATTAGAGATGTTATTAAATTCATTCTAAACCCTCTTAAACTAAATTTTGACGAAGTTTGGCATGATTTAAATATCAGAAAAAAATTCAAAACAGCAATGTCGATGACGCTAAAGAATAATTTTTTTTGTCCATTTCCTAGTTCGTCTAGCAAAAGTCTATGTGGATGCCATGCGGTCTCTTAAATCAACATATCCCATGTGTTTATTGTAATCTGCCACAATTTTTGGTTTGGCAGTAGCTAATTTTTCTTTTTCATATTCAGCAATGCCACCGTCAATTTTATTTTTATATCTTTTTCGTTCTTCAATTATAAATTCATTTTTGGGGTTGTGCATATTGGTCAGCATACACACTTGCCTCTTATGCTGACCATACATACTACGCCTCTTATCCTTCCATCACAAGGCTGTCATCCCCCTGCAAAATTTCACGGCAATATAGCCTTGTTTCATTTTAGAAGGAACCAGATCTTTTGGAAAAAGTTTTCTGTTAGATCGTACAATTCCACAGGAGTTAACCCTTTTTTCTTTTAAAAGATCACGAAAAAGTTCTGGTGAGGAAAAGAAATTATCCATAAAGATTTTATGGCCTTTATCTTTTACACACTCTGTCATTGTGTATACAGCATTATAGGATGCAGATGTTGAAAGTTTTTTTTTTTTTTTTTTTTTTTTTTATCTTTACCTAGATATACTCTCATATCATAAGTATAACCAGTGCATCTGCAATTTTATACACTTTCAATCCCCACTGTTTATATTTTTTTGGAATATATTGTTTGAATAATACTCTTCCTTTAAATTTAACGATAACTTCATCCAAAAATAAATTTTCTGTGGGATCATACACTTCTTTAAATGTTCTATAAAAACAATCAACTTTTTTTTATTTTCCATAATCTGTCGTAAGTTGGAGAATCTCTGCTTTCCTTTAAACTACTATCAGAAAAGTGTAAAAATTTTAATATCGTACGAAACGATCAAGGGACATAACTTCTCTGAAAAATGAAGTTTCTATCAGATTATTAGTTGTCCAATAATCCTGTATGCTATCTTTTTCGATGTGTCCCACCAGTAAAATTAGACCAAGAAATTTTAAAATTTCATTTTTATCGGTTGGTTTCCATGAAAGTGCGTGTTTGCTTTTCTCAGATGTTTCTCCATAAAGATTTAGTACATCAAATGCATACCTATTAGTTTTTTCAACCAGAACTGATAAAATTTCATCTATAAAAATGAGTTTAAAAAAATAATTTTCCTTTTTGTAATTCCTGGAATCAACTTTTAATCCAACTTTACCTAAAATGGTAATGCATTTATCGTTTCCGAGCCTTCTACCTCTTTCCATGAAAAGGAGCTATCTACTGCATCATCAAAATTAGTTGATACATCTAAATCAACCTCGTTATCTTCGAAAATTCTGTTTTCTAATTCATCTCCCAACTCTGAATCACTATCATCAAAATTTTCTTCATCTAAATCTTTCATTAAATTCTCAATCTCTATTTCTGTGAGAAATTTTCGAGGCATTCTAAAAATTCGAAGAAAAACAAGAGAAAAGAAATATCTATCATTCATAGACAGCGTCAAGTCATTGAATGAAGTATATTTTCGAAACCTGTTGTTCCTAAATGTCGCTATTGATAAGGAATTTACGGACAACGATAACGTTGGCGAAAAATGTCCCCACCCAATAACAGACAATAGAAGCAAAATCGTAAAAAGGGTCAGGGAATGTAGTAAAAGGGTCTGCTGAAAAAAAGGAGGGAAAGAACTGTCTCTAGATAGCTTGGTACAACAGTTGTAGCGGAGCCGAAGCGAGTGACAAAAAATTTTTGGTACAGCATATGTACCGCCGAGTTCTACAGGTTAATAAGTCAATTATTAAATATGTCGAAATGTATTTTATTTTCTATGTGTATGTGTGCTTTCCTTCTAATCAGTTAATCAATTTTTTTTAAATAATATTTTCTCTTGGATATTCTCGCCCCTCCCCCTCTAGTGTGCTCCCACCCTACAGGTTGAGAATCACTGAATCTCTCAACCACTGATCTTCAACATTTTGCCAATAGTCAAACCAATGATAAAGAACTTAAAACTTTAATATCTTCCAATGACCGCTCTATAAATTTAACACCTTTAAAAATGAGACATGCTCTTGCGATGTCAGTAGAGAAAAAGTACGACTTTATGTACCAGAGAAACTTCGCTTTGAAGTATTTTGCTCTCTCTCCCATCCAGGAGTTCGTGCCACAAAGCGTCTCATCCAAGATCGCTTTATTTCGCCATCAATGCTGAAAAACGTCACTAAATGGACACGATGCAGCTTAGCATGCGATCGATCCAAAGTCCAGAGGCATACTGTGAGCCCCATATAACCTTTCGATTCAACCCCAGAAGGATTTCAACATGTACATGTTGACCTGGTTGAACCACTTCTACCATCTGATGGCTTTACCTACCTGTTGACATGCATTGATCGCTACACCCGATGGCCGGAGACCATTCATCTCAGAGATATATCTGCAGAAACTAAGGCAAAAAGCTTCATTGCTAACTGGACATCACACTTTGGAGTACCTTTTTTCCTATCCCCAGTTAGAGGATGCCAGTTCCAGTCTCATCTTTTCTCCAGCCTGAAATCCATGTTGGGAATACAGCGTATCAAAGCTACTCTGTATCAGCCTTCTTCGAATGGTATGGTAGAACGACTCCATCGTTCCCTCAAACAAACTAATCGATTTCACGATACCAAATGGATAGAATAATTACCAGTGATCTTGCTGGGTCTGCGAACAAACATCAAAGAGAACCTCAATGCATCTTGCGCTGAAATGGTGTTTGGAAAAACCATTTTGCTGCCAGGAGAATGTTTTGAGCCCCAAAGTAGCGCTTCAACTGATCCCACTGAGTGTCTCTTAAAACTGAGAGAAACATTGAGAGCTCTTAAGTCAACTCCTACTTCCTGTCATTCATCTACCTCATGCTTCGTGCATGCAGCCTTAACATCTGCTCTCATGTCTTTGCCACAGTTGATAGATTAAAGCCATCATTGATAGTACCTTATCTAGGACCATTTGAGGTTCTGAGTAGAACTGATAAGCATTTTACCATTAAGAGGATTGACAGGACAACCACGATAAGTATTGATCGGCTTTTCTGCAGACCGACACCAATTCGACAAAAGATCGTTTCCCAGTGCAGAAAAGGAACAGTTCAGTTGTGCTCGCTCTTAGACTGTGCTCGCTCTAGACTTGATTCCGATGTGCCCGTACCTACCCGACACGATTCGCTCTGTTAGAAAGATCCGATTTAATCCAAAGTTCTTGTGATTTTTGATGAACTTTATATATGACACCAAGGTCCTTCTCCCTTGTGCCACTCTTGATTTCCGTACCTTTGGAACTCAGGGGGGGGGGTAGTACTGTGGTGTGCCTCGGCAACCACTTAGATTCCCCTTAACTGGAATCAGCTTGTAGCAGAGAGAAGTGAACTGAAATGATCAAACATGAAAGAAATCCATTCTCCTGCTGAGAACCCGTAGTGCACTATGTGCGGAGCGGGGGGTTGGTATCTCGAATTATGTCCTGCTGAGAAGAGCACACACACACTCTCTCTCTGATTGTCACTGTGTAAAGAACACGCGCACTTACCTTGCTTATTTTATTAATGCAACTTCTGTAATGACCTTAAGTGTAATTTGAAAGTCAAAATATATAATTAATATGCTAACCTCATGTCTAATTTCTATTTTTATGGCGTGAATTAAATTTTCACCTAAATCACTGCCCCACGCCATACTCACTCTAACATTTGTCATCGACTGTGAAGGTTATTTTTTCTTTGCTAGATACGCAAATAAAGAACATCAACAACTCAAATACCATAAATTGTACAAACACCTAAAATGAAGTCTCATAATTTATCTTTTTAAATCTACTGCAAATATCCTTAAAATAAATCGCATTTCCAAATTTGTGGCTGTATTGGAAGAGGGAGATTGTAGGATTTTTTTTTTGTCCGCACGATATCTTCTGTCGAAAGTTATCCTCTTTTATTTATCCTTCAAACGGGACAGCATGGTTTCGGGCATTTTATCCACCATAATACTGTATTTTTCATCGACCCGATTTAATTCCAGCTTGGATGGAAAAGCCGATGTGGGGTTTAGCACATAGCGACCATACAGCATTTAGTCAAACAGCTCAAAATTGTTTCGGAACAAATTTTTGTTAGACAGCATCGCAATCCATACAACAATATGGGTATATGAGTGATCTGGATCAAGGGGCGAGGAGAAACAATTTTTCACCGTATACAAGTTTCCCATTTGAAGCCCAAATGGCTAGGCGATATTTTTCAAATTTCGTTCGAGATTACTCAGTTAGCCTTCGGTCTCTTTTTGCCTCTAAATTCAGTTGGGATTGAAAAAATTCTCCGTTTTATATCGATGGAATCTTTTAAAATTTGTCTAAGTATATACTGGATTGACACTACTGAACCTTCAACGTCTCCTGGAACTCGCTCATATCTTTTGTTTCCTGAAAATAAATGAAGGTTTCATTCATCTTTTCTTCATTTCGTATTTTTTGCCTTTAGTCTTTTCTAAGCATACGACTGACAAGGGGCAGATTTTGTTTGATTGACTGGTTGTTGGATTTAACACTCACTTGGTATCACACTTGGATACAACACGAGAGTTATTGGTGACGGACATGGTAATTTTGAACTCCGGGCAAGTGAAGGGATGACATCTGAGCTGCCACCCTTTTATCCTAACTTCCACAGCTTCCTAAGAAGATGACATTGAACATCGATAGATTTGACGTGCACCAGCTCCACTACATGACGGATCTAGTGATACTAGGACTCGAACCCTTGACTCCACTGAAACAATTCGCACCATGAGCTCGCAACCATGAACGCGTAGCTGAAGACGTAATAGATACCTGGTGGAAGTAGATGGTTGTATGGATTGGTGAGGAATTCACAAAAGAGAGAAAGTGTATAAAAACTTTTAAGGATCAAACGATTAAAAACTAATCTATTTGGGAGGAGATGAAATAATTTCTTTCTTTGTCAATGTTTACAGTGGGTGAATTCTTAAAATATAAATCCGATAACTTTTGTGGAACTTCTGAAATTTCATAACACATTAAAAATACTTTTCAAAAACATTATTCAATACCTTAAGAAATAATACAGGTATACAGGTATTTAGAATTGTATTAAATATTACTAAATATTTCTTGGACAAAGTAATTTAGGTTTACTATTAGTTATAATACTTTTTGAACAAAAATTCAGTGCATGATCACTTTTATGATTATTATTATACATATAACTTAACTAATTTAAATTAGAAAATGAGTATATATATATGACCGTACTGATATAAGTTACGATCCGCCTTATAAGATAGATTTTTCGTAAGTAAAAAAATTAAAAATGATTTTTTTCCCCTTTTGAAGCTTTGGAAAATGAGCGTGAGGTAACAGATGTTTCCTTATGGTAATTACTTTTACCTTCCCCTCCTCCTCCCTCGATTTCTTTTGTTTTAAAATTTTGGTCACCGAGAAGAAGTAAATTAAACTGATCACGTTTGTCATTATTTCTTAGTAAACTTTTCTAATATTTTACTCTAAAAAAATCCCTGATGCATGCTTTTTTGAAAGCTGTTATTCCTTTCTTAGCTCTTGGCACGTTAATTCAAATTTGGCGTCGATTCTCCGGCAAGATTATGAAACTGGAACAAAAGCACTAACACATGACGGCATTTTAAAGTAGGCAACCCCTATTGTTGTGCGTCTGCAAGACGCAAGATAGAAGTAAAGGCTTTATAAATTGTGATATTTTAAAGTTAGATAAGTGATATAGTAATTCCTTTTTAAAGTGTGCAATGTTATGCCGTGCTGAAGATGTTTGCAAGTGCTACAATTTAGGTTGAGCTGTCGACTAATAGTCGGTGAGTTTGTATTGTATTTGGCCTTTTAATATCAGTGTTGCGTTTTCTTCCTTCATTATTTTGAATATTTAAGAATATCTTTTTGATTAATGTTATATTGAAATATTTTTGATGCTTTTAGAATTTATTTTTGGAATTCAATAGACAGTGTGGAACTTTTAATTATTAGTAGAAAGCATATTTCATGATTTAGTATTATTGGAATGTTTCCAACTTTGAAACTTTTGATTACATGGTATTGAAATTGTTCATTATATTTCGGAAAAGAATAAGTTTTTTAGCTTTAATTGCTATGAATCCAGCCTTTTTATTTTAATGAAATGTTTTTTGTTTCCCATTTTAAATAATAAATCAAGCGTGTTTTTTTTTTTTTTTTTTTTAAATTTACGCTTCCTTCCCTCGAATTTAAACATTTAAATTATTTTATACAATTTGCGAACACCATTGGAAAATATATATATGTTCCTAGATTTAACATTGCTGATGTGTACCAGCTATGTTAATTTGTGTGGGAGTGTGTAGTATAGATCCAGTGGTGAGGTAATGTTCGTAATACGATTTATTTATGGCGGTTCTGTCTGTTCGTAAAAAGTATTCTTTGAGTGATTATATAGGTTAAAATCTCTTGATGTATTTTATTGGCTTTATTTTATCTTACAATAACATGCACTTAATGTGTACCAAATAATTTTGGGTTGAAGCTTTTGTTCAATTAACTAATTTCTCCTATTCTGCTTATCAAAAAATACAATTTTCCAAATTAACTTATTACTGGAATGATTTAAATTATATATTTTATAGTTTTTGAGGAAAATTTTCCTCATTCGATATATACCATATTTTGTCTGAATATAACTTTGAAAAATGAATAATGCTTTTCAACTTATTTATGTTCTTTCTGCTTTGATTTTTAAGTTTATGGGCTTAATTTCTCTGTAAAAAAAAATCCAATTCCATTAACTTTGGAATCTTGTTTAAATTATTGGTTCTTGGAGAAGAATGTTTTTTTTTTCCTCCCGAAGAAATGCGAATTGGAGATATTCATTCAATTTGGAAATAATAGAGATTTTTAATTAAATCTAAACTTTTTTTTTCTGTCCAAAAATTATACAGCATTCAATGTGGGAAAAATAATTAACATATCTTTTTTTTGAAGTACGTTGTTTAAATGTATTATTGAGTAATTATGCATTTTGCAACAATTTTCAGAATTTGAATGCTTGTGTTTGTGAACAACAAATGAGGTTTTTTTTTTTTTTTTTTTTATTTTT